>CM034053.1:1867741-2136234 GCA_019804595.1 Bruguiera parviflora
CTACTTGTTTCGTTTCAAGTTCTTTCTTGGCAGCTTGATCATTGCTCGAATTGCTGTTTACTTCTTCATCAAGGGCAAGAATGACTCCACCTGGAAGGTCTTTTCCATTGGTTTTCGCAATGGACCACATCACTTTCATTGCTTCATTGACTCGCCCCCGAATTAAGTACCACCGTGGGGATTCATGCAGAAAAGGCAGAACAAGGACGGCGAACAGAATTGCGGGGACGGAGGAGGCTACATAGAGCACGCGCCACGAACGAAAGAGGTAAGCAATGCCGGAGAGCAAGGCAATGCCGGAGGAGAAAAAATAGAATGTGGACATGCCAGCAGCGCCGCGTTTTGCAGGGCCAACGGGCTCGGTGGCGAGGACAAAGGAACAAAGGCCAGTGCCACCAGTGCTGAAACCGGTTAGTAGCCGAAGTAGGAGATAGGTCCAGTAATCCGGAGCTAGTGCAGTTAAGCAACCAAAGATGGCATTCAAGACGCACACAACTGTTAGCGATCCTTTTCTTCCTAGAACGAAGTCTGAGAGGTGGCCGAAGGTTCCTGCACCTGAAAATTCATTTATTATTTGAATTTGGGTAACTCTAACACGTATTTGGTAAGGGTCTCTTACTTTAATTTCATCATAAAATATAATTTTATTTATTAATATTTAATATAAATTTGACTGTAAAGTGTCGCGTTAATAATAATAATAATAATACTTATCTTTTTTTTTTTTTTGAGTAGTCGTGTTCAATGTCCATGACCTCTAGGTAAGGGGGAATATCCATCCCCGTAAGCATATCTACTGTACTAATGTACCTACGCATTCGAATTTCTCTCCTTAGCAAAATTTTCGCCATTTATAGTCTCTCCAAACTTGCGTAAAGTCCTCTCTGACCTTTTCTATCTTGAACAAGAGTACAGATATATGATTTTAGTAGGTTCTTGGTCCGAACCAACGGGTCAATTCTTTTATATTTTTAAAAGTTAATATGTTCACAATATATAATAATCAATTTAATGCTATTGAAATAAAATTTAACTATATATATATATGCACACCAATATATTAATAAGATAATATAATCGTAGATTTCTTGAAAAAAGAAACAAATCTTTTTGACATAAATCTACTATGTTCACTGGTCTTACCACGTGTCAAAACTGCGTCGAATGATTTCTCAATTTATTTATTTTATCCGATTATACAACTGATCGGACCCATAACCAGTTGACTATTTTTTTCAAACCGATCGTCCGATTTTAAACATTGTACTTTTTTTTTTCTCTTAATCAAAGTAAAAGAAAACGCTCCCTGACTTCGTTTTTGTTAATATCTGAACTTTAGTTTCTTATCTTGTTTCACACCCACAAAAATTCTTCCAAAATTTTTATTACCAAAGGAATTGATGCGGTCTGGTTGCAATGAAGAATATAAAGACGGGAACAATAATTTATGACTGGAAGGAGGGAAAAGACCAGGTGCAATGAAGAACAAGAAGACAAAGGGCACTAGAGGAAAAGACAAGACAAGTTAAGGAACAGCCATCTCATGATCTACGTGCACGACAGAAACAATTACCGTTGGATCGCACGAAGATTTATCGCAATTTCAAGCTATCAAGCTTTTATCAATATATCAAGAATGAAAAACCTGCAGCAACCACTGGACCACAAGGTCGTAACACTACTCGAAAACAATGATATCACCGACGACCAAAACGAATAATGGCATCAATTACGCATATACTTACGTGCCTAAGCGGTAAATTTTACCCCATTCAAACTATTGGAAAAGATGGCGGTGTGCTCAAGAACCATTTTTGCTGAATTAATCAACTGTAATACAGTTGATGCAGCATTGGGTGTGTTTAGAGGAGTTTCAATTTCGGGTGGCAACAGGCGTTTGCTTTGTTACTGTTTTGTTAATGGGACTGTTGTATTTTTCAGTGGCCTATGAATAAAATGGTTGGCTGTTCAAAGAAAAATTGTAATACGGAAATTGATCCCACACCAGAGCAAATGTCCACTATTACAACTCAATGAAAGTTTTTTTTTTTTTTTTTTTTTGGGTTGGGTCCAGTCGACGAAAGAAATATTAAATTAAGAATTTGTTAGTTTTTTAAGTTTGAGTTTCTTATACCTCAAAAAATTCCTACATAATCGGAACCTTTGATATCAGCGTGTACAAATTGAAATATATCAAAACTCTTCAATTTGTATGCATGCTTAATTCTAGGATAATTGACTATCGCCTATATCTACATGTGTGTTGGTCATTGCCTGTCAGTTCTTTTTCGTGTCGCATATTTATAGGTCCCATAATTATTGTTTATTAATTGTACATGGCATCTTTGACCCGAACATATGCTAACTAAAAGATGCGATTCCGTTGCACGTTAAGTCCTACCACCGATGAGAATAGTTTTCAATCTCACCAGATTAGACCAGTCTACTAGGTAGTAAACCCCTACAGTGAACAATAAACTATGGCTAAACATTTTTTTTTTTTTTTTTGTGTTGGTTGGTCCATTAAGAAGTTCATTGAATCACTCCTCATTCTCATAACCCCATCCTGAGAGACAAATATGGCTAAACATTAGTAAATTATTAGAGATTATATCTGGTTCACTACCCTATATATATTTACTTTGTTCGTCTGTCTAAATAAATTTAGATAGAATTCTACGAACCTCTCAAATCCTAAGTTGATGTAATCGTATAAATTATCACTGCATGTTGCTCTCAATATATAATACAGTACTAATTAAAGACAACTTCGTGTCAAATTTGTTCACTCCAAAGCCGAACATCTTCTTAAGAAATTATTATTTCTCACGGTCATTGCCATTCCCATGTTTCGAGGGAGGCCACCTTGAAGATAAGATCTGGAATGCTTGCCACTAATATTAAGAAATGGGTTCGTCTTAATTATTGAAATAAATACCATTCTATTGTTGGCCAACGAACAACAACGAAGTTAGACTCCAGAAAGACCAAAAAAAAAAAAAAAAAAAAGGAAAAGAAAAGAAAAGAAAAGAAAAAAGAGGAATGTTAATTAGAGCTACAACTATTTTTTTTAATACTGCATAATATGGCACATGAACCTGATATAGCTTGCGAACTAATATAGATACCATTTGAGAAATAACTTAATATTCTTTTTTGAGTCACTGGGTCAATTTCTTTTTCTATAAATTGTTAGATTAGATTCCATTTATCACATTGCTCGTGACGGTATTAAGCCTTTCTATGTTTTTATGTTTATGTTAATGGATAAAATGGTAGACAATTTGGTTTATTGAATCGGGATATATTATTCTGCACTTTATTTGTTTTTTTTTTTTTACTAACTCTAATTAATCTTATTTCAAAAAATAATATTAGCTTGTTTTTTTTTTGGGTTGAACACACAGCAAGACGAAAGCATCAACTAATTAATCTCAAACAAAGCACACAAAAAAAAAAAAAAAGACGAAAATAAAATGGCGTTAGCCGCAGAGAGCGAGAGAGAGAGAGAGAGATAAAAAGGACGAAATAATGGTCAATATATATATATATATATATATACTCACCGATCATGCAGCCACCAAAGAAAACAGCTTGAACCAGTCCGATCTTAAATCTCTCGCCACAAACTAAACCCCACTGAGCCACGGTGGAGCTTCCTGCACCATCGACCCATTCCCACGAACCCGGCTCTAGCCCACAAACGCTCTTTGCCCCGTCAGCGCAACCCTGACCGACGCACCGGAAATCCGGCTCCCGGTCGGCGAATATCATGACCATGGTGTGGAGACCCTCAAGAGCCCAGGCCAAGCTGGCCAATACAAAGTGGCGAAGCTGCCACCGCCCGAACTCCCCGCAGTACTTTAGCAGCATGTCGTCTATGGTCAGCTTCTGCGGCTGAGGCCCCGCGTCCGGCTTCCATGTGGGCTCTTTTGAAGGAGGGAGCAGCGGTGACCGGAGCTCCAGATCCGCCGATGACGTTGGAGACATGTTTTTCATTTGGTTTTCCCCTCTCGGGCGGCTGAACGCCAGGACATGAAAGAAGGGCAATGTATGTAAATTGTGCCTTTATGTAGAAATACTTTCTTCATTTCCTTTTTTTTTTCTCTTTTTCTTTTTCTTTTTTTTATTAATATTTTGAGAGAGAGAGAGAGAGAGAGGGAGAGTGGGACAGATAGACGTGATAGAGATATCCATATACCCATCCCGGTACTCGCTCTGTCGGATTTGGTCAGACACGTGGAAGAATATGATCCGCTAAGTTTTAGTCAGTGACATTTGAGGACTTAAAAAAATCCTTTGATTTTGGTTGTCGGGGACCTTTGCATTTAACAGGTGGGTCCCTGTTTGTGGAATCTTTCTATAGTTGTACTTCGGCCTTACACGGGCATATGATATTGTAAGGATTGAGGGCTCTCGTACCTACGTGAAGCTTTTTAGCAGGGAGTGAACGCAGCGAATGGCTGTAATTGGAATTCTCGCGCGACCACAATTATAAATAGGAAAATCTAAGCAATATAAAAGTAGTATATTTACGTGCACATAATTATAATATTTTTAATTTATTAAAAATTATTTTAAATAATAAATTATATATAATGAAAATAATTTTCTAATTTATATAAATTTTTTAAGAATTAAAATTTAAAAATTTTAATTTTTAATCACTAAATATTTCTTCAATGATTTTCATTATATATATATATATATATATATCTTATACTATATTATTTTTTATTATTAAAATTTTTATTAAAGTGTGAGTTATAAAATAGAATAATTTCTTAAATTTTTAATTTTTTAAATTAAAATATAAAATATTAACTTCTTAATTATTAAAATATCTCTAAGAAATATTATTTTAATTTTTTACATATAATATAAAATATTTTGTATGTAATATAAACTTTTTTTTATCTATTTGGATATATTATTTTTTTATTTACATAATTAGACCCCTTATAAATATGGTTATAATTATAAAAATTTGGTAGTAATTGTATCTTACCAAACTTGATATAAGTTTGAATTTTCTCGGTATATTCCCTCGTCAAAAAGTATAGGGTGTGTATTGGTGTGTGCTACAAAATTCCCAATTTGATAATCGGTGTACACGAATGTTAGAGATTTCTACTTAAATTAGAATTATGATTTTGATGTATAAAAAAATTAATAAATATTCTCATTTTAAACCCACAGTGACAATAACTAATATCTTAATGATGTCCCTTCTATTTGTTACTAGAAAAATAAATAAATATAAAACCTAACAATCATGGTTATATATTTTTTGGATTCACATGACTTCCAAATTAAAACTTGTATCCACCTTTCGTGACTAAATTTCATCCGCTAGAAGCGATAACTGCTTCTTATTAAAAAAAAAAAAAAATTGACAGTTGCTATTTCCACAATGTAGGTTTTTTTTTTTTTTTATGTTCAACTTTCAGATATCATGATTTATAGAAATATTTGGAAATCAAATGTGTGTATGTATATATATATATATATATATATATATATATATTGTTAAGGTATGCTTTAATAACAATTCAATTCCAATGTACAAACACAGCTTTTTGACGAGGAGAAGGGCAAAAGACAGATTCATTAATGTATATATTTAAGCTCTCTAAAGCTTACAATTGAATCATAACATTTGGTACGTCTTATAAACGTTGTAATACAAATCATATAATTGGGGGATATCAATTTGAAATAAGCAAATTGAAAGTAAAAAAAGAAAAGGGATTTCCTGATTTTTAACATATTTCCTTGGTATCTAAATCATCAGTCTCAACTCGGGAGCCAAATACAATTGTACTGGTGGACAAGTTTAACACGGCTGGCCTAAATGGATCGATTTGAACAACACTTAATTGGAACACTGACGGACCATTTAAACAAAAGAACAACGTAAATCACTTAATTGATAAAATACTGGCACTACAAGAAATTAAAGTTATAGTAGTAGACCAACATCGTCACTTAAGTGGTTAAAATTGTTGCTTAATATTAAATACAGCGATTTTTAGTCTGTTATATTTGTGAGCGCTACAGTACATTGTATGCAACGACTAGCTCGACCTATAACAACACATATGACATAAAAGATATTTAAACAATGGTTTTAAATAATTATTACAACGCTCGTAATACTGCATATGCAGTAGTTATAAAATATATATGCAACGATTCTTTTGTTTTAAAAAATGCTTTGAAATTTGTTGAGATAGTGGCTTTTCTACATTGAGCAGTATTGATTGGAGAAATAGACAGCAATTCATTGTAAAATAAGTAGTGATTTCTGGTAAATTCGAAAATCAGTTTACCAAGGATTAGACAGCGTTCTTGTTGTTGAATATGCATTGATTATTTGGTAGAATAAGTAGCAAATTTTGGCAAAACACGTAGTAATATCCAGTGGAATTGGAAATAGTTTCTTGTTAAATAAGTAGCAAATTGGGTAGAATAGACAACATCCAATAAAATAGGGATTTTATTGTGCAAACCTGATAACATATTTCGATATTTAGATAGCTCTTTGAAGCTTTCCAATTTTTTGTTCAACTATCAATAGTCTTGTGACTAGTGATAGGATCTCGAGTTTGCATTATACAATTTGGAGAGAAAAAAAATATGTTATGAGATATGTAAGTGGAGAAATCGGAGGAAGATAATTAAAAGAGAAAACAAACAAAGAAATTTTCACACTGTGGACTTTAATTAACTTTTCTCTAAAGTTAGATTGTTAATTTTAGGGTCTTTCAATCCAACAATAATATATGGACTTTGTTCAAAAAAAAAAAAAAAAAAAATTGTATTGACCAAAATAGAAATAAATTCAAATTATGATGGTGCAATTAATAATTAGAACTTTGGGAAGTAAACAAAAGTCCAAAGGATTATATGTGAGTCCAAACAGCTTTGGACAATGCGGAAGATTTGACACACTAGTTATACTCTTTATGCCATAAGTCATAAGTCATAACTGATAACCAGAATTTTCTTTTCTTCTTTTTTGATCAAATAACAATGATGGTTCTGAATCGAACCCATGGTTCATGTTCTTTCTTTCATAAATCGTTTCTTCCCTATGTTCTAGTAATTGGAGCCCAGAGTCCTTGTCTCTCTTTCATAAGTTGTCATTACTCATAACTTGCACATCTCTCTCCTCGTCTTGTGATGATTGTTATGATTATGCGGAAAATACTTGTTGAACTAAAAAATGACCAAGGTTGTTAAATTTTCAATTTAAATTGTAAAATTTTAAGACTTGGTGATCCTACATAAAACAAATAATATGAATCACGTTATAATCTCTTTAAAATAAAACTTTTGTAAAATTTTAGTCCGAATCGAAAGATCAATAGATTTATAATTCAATTTTATAATATATTTTTTTTTTGGTATAATAGATTTTTGAGAGTTTTGAAATTTATATTCACTAACAATATTATCTTTATTTAAATATTAATATTAAATATAAGCAAATAAATAGTTAAGTAGAGAGGTATTTGATTGATAAAAAAACATTTTTTTAATAATTATAAAAAAGAGATAATTTATTTTTCTCTTATATAAATAGAAAATTATAATAATTTGCCTTATATTATTGACGTAATATATATAAAATGTTTAGTTAAAAGTTAAATTTTTAATGTTAATTAATTTTTATCTCTTTTACTTTTAATAAAATTTTATGATTATATAATTTAATTTTTAATATTTTAAATTGATTCTAAGTGAGATCTCGATCTTAACAACCTTAGAAATGATGAATAAAATTAAACACAAATAATAGAAAAAGGAACTATACGAAAGCATGGAAGTAGCTAGAAATAAATAATTAAATAATATATATATATATATATATATATACTTTCTATTAATTATGTTCAATTATGTACGTTACTTCGGACCCCTCCTTCTCCCGTCCCTTCCAGGGGTTTTCTCATTAAGCACTGTTTTGTGCAAAGGATTGGGTGGCAATCTGTTGCCACAACCGTAGAGGAAACCGGTCGGAGCATAAGAGTAATTACAAATACTAATTAAAGTTTCACTAAGAGATTTAAGCCTGTTGCTTTCTTTCTCTTCGATAATTTGCGAATAGAGCGCATAAGAGTAATTACAAATACAGATTTTCTTTCTCTTTCATTCCTTTTTTAATATCAATAAAACAAAGAAAAATTAATTTCTATTCCTTTTTGTTCTCTTGATTTTCTCTCTCACCACTCAATTTACTTCCATCTCTACACGTTGACAGCAAGCCGAGTTCAGGTTCATGAAATTCTAATTAGTAATGGCATATTATCTAAGGGTGGAGCCATCTCCTGAACTAAGGGATTAGACCGAAGTATAATCAATAATCTGCGTGTACAGATAAGTTTGACGTCCGGTTTAGCGTCAACGTCGGCAAGTTTCAATCTGACGTGCTTTTCCCATAAGCAAGGTTTACCGGTCCATCAAGGCTATAGGTAGCCGACGAAGACCTAGAAGGATATGTCTGAGACCGGACCTAAACTTGTAAAAGAACATATAGTTTAAGTGTCGAAAAAAGTTTTCAGCATCTTTTTTTTTTTCTCTGATCAGTATTTTGATAATTATGTTTGTGTAAGCAACAGGCTTAGATTGTCACAGATGATTATCTTTTGGGTCTCATGAAATAAAAGTTTTGCATACTAGAGATAGCTAATATATATGCAAATTCTTCTTAGACTAATTATATAATATTTATTTAAGAATTTTATAGTTGTCCCACCAAATTTTTTTTGTAACAGCATATTGTTATTTATTAATTTCATTAATATTATTTTTTGATTTTAAATAAATTTTCCTCCATTAACTACAATTCCTGGATCCGCTCCGGGAATATTAGAATCCTCAATAGGATTGAGTTAGACTAGGTGTTAATAGGTCATCTCAGTCTGAATTAATTGGACTTATTCACTGTTTAGTTCATATTGAATTTTTATATCTTGAATTTAAATCCAGTCTAAACTTTGTATAGCTAAAAGTTGGTGCAAAGCTCATTTTGAAGTGACCCAAATTCTTAATTATATGTCTAATTTTTCTACGAAGTAGCATATTGTTCAATGCTAGAGTACGTCTAATTGATAAATAATTCAAAAGATTATTAACAATACTATTAACAATTCTTGCACTTATGATTGAAGCAAAAACAGAATAAAAATTGACTGGTAAAAGTGACAGACTATGCACAACTTTGATAATATAATATCTGAAATAATAAGTGATAAATAAAAATTAGGAAGTGATTGTGTAAAAAATATTAAGAAATAGAAAAACGATATATTAAAAACAGCTAGCTAGATTTTAGCACATGGCACTGGGGATGGGTTTTGATAGTTCTCAAGGTTGCTGATTTAGTCCTGTATAATTTTGACCTGTTTAATTTACCTGTTGTTGCTAATTATTACTGTTATTAATTGTTGTTATTAATAAATAAAATAAAATTATAATATCTAATTATATCAATATTATTTGTTGTTGTTAATTATTATAATAACTAATTATTACTTTTATTTATTATAAGTAAGTTAAAAAAAATATTTAAGTAATTAAAATATTATTATTGACAATATTTATTAGCAAATAACATTTATTAGCTGTTAGTTAAGAGCTACTTTTTCTATCTAGCTGTTTTTCAAGGAATTTATTAATAAAAAAAATTTTAAATAATTTTACCAAACACTTAACACCTCATTTTTTTTTAATTGAAAAGCAACAATGCTTTTTAAACAGTAAAAACAAACAAACACTCTCCTTGATTTCATAAAATCTTTTATAAAAAAAAAAAAAAGAAGAAGACTTCGAGGTTTTGAGATTTTTTGTCTTTTAGATTTTTCATATTTGCATTAAAGTGCTAAATAGGTTAACTTCTTCTCTTAAAATTAATAAAAAAAATATATAAGATATTTATTACTAGAAATCTTCTATAAATCTACGCATTAGTTTGTATGCATATATTTTTCATTTTCGTAATGTATATAACGGGTTGAACAAAATAGATGAAAACTAGATTATATGTGGAACGAAAGACTATTATTACGTGGATGCAATTAACTTAGAATGCTTCAAATGTAAACAAATATTGTAATACTATACCCGTTTAATGCACTTTTACGATTTATATCCTTAATTGTGACTATAAATCAAAAATTTTAAAATATGTAACTGACAATAATAATAGTGTAATATATAAAATTGCATCCTTATATCAAATTAATTGAGTTTATATATCTTTTTTGAGAACAAAATTAGAATTTCGATCACCATAGGTGTGAAGACTTGATGTCTATTATTTTTTCTTCGGAATGGAATGGCCCTCCGTCTCCACCCAAAAAAAAAAAGAAAAGAAAAAAAAAGAAAAACAAAGAAAGAAAAGAAAAGAATGGGGAAACATTATTAATAAAAAGAAAGAAAGAAAGAAAGAAAAAAAAAGAATCATCAACGTAGCAATAATATGCTTTCGTATTTGAGCTTCACTAGATGTACATAAAGAGCTGGCAGTACAAACAATGGCCAGCAATTTTAATTTTTCATCAAACAAAAAAAAGAAAAAAGCACCAATCTTACTTTTTTTAATATTTTTGTATAATCCCCACATGGATATGTCTATTCTTTGTGTCTAGGATATTATTTTCCATATGAAAAATTATTGATAAATAAAAACACGATATTTACAACTGAACACAATCATTATAATAATAATTATTCTGTCGTCTAAAAACTGAGTTAACAAAGAGAGAAAAAAGGAGTCGGACTCTCTCTACATTATATTACTTGTTAATGGTGTCCGCGTGAGGTTGAGTGGCAGTCGCTCCTTCCCATATTACATTACTAGAATGAACTGGTCCACCAGCAGGTTCCCTTTATATCGAGTTATATCAGCGTAGAAGTCCATGAGTTTTAAGACCTCAAAACACAACGCTCCGAGTTAGCAACAAATAAAAGACCCCTTTGTGATTTAATAAAGCCATCTAATTCTTTGAACAGACCATGGACGCTTGGAGAGAATAAGCCGAAGTCCTGAAAGAAGATGTGACGAAGATGCTTGGAGCCGCTACTGATAAGCCTTCAGACAAGTTGAACATGATGGTTGCTGTCTAAGGACTAGGCATTGCTTACCATTTCGAGAGAGAAATTGGGGAAGCCTTGGAACATATCTACAATAATTTCCAAGGTTCCGACAATGACGACGACGACGATGAGGATCTCTTCACCTTTGCTCTTCGATTGCGACTGCTTAGACAACTGGGCTACAACGTTTCTAGTAGTGAGTTTCTTATCACCTGTGTTTTGTTATTTATTATTTATTATTTATTATTTTTTATTTTAAATGGATGATGAGAAATCACTCATCCGACACCCTGACTGTAGCTCCTTGGTTAAAATGTAGTGTGCATGTAGGGAAATTCTGTGCATCTAATCCACGCATTCTCAAGTTTGTCTTTTTTATGTTGAACACTTATTTTAATAGCATCTCCTTTACAAAGTCAGTATATAAAATAAATAGACATCGACTAATTATAATAAAAAAGGACGAGTTTCGTACCAAAAACATATAAAATAAATAATGATTAACTATAATTAGTATATTTTTTTATGTCAATAATCATTTTAATTACATGTCTTCGTAACATCTTTGAAAAAGGAAATATACAAACATAGTTACCAATAATAAAGATAATTCTGCCTTTGACCGTATTAATGAAGTAAGTGGGAATTCGTTATATTCTTTTTTTTTTTAACAGCATTACATAGATATTTTATATATGGTAACTACCAAAAAATAAGCCTGTAAGCCATATACAAAAGAACCAGAAGGGACGACTACCTATGATACCCCACACTGCCAACTACTTTCATTTGACTATAATTAATAACCCCATACAATTACCTGCCCAAAAAAGATAACGTATTCGATGCAAAAAAAATATGGAGAAGCCATATAGGATTGATGATGAGAGTCAAACATACTGCTCCTGCCTACATACAAAATATACCACCCCATCGTGTGTATCTCAATTGGTGTTGATTCACCAAAAAACAATCCCAACCCGCCATCCATAGCTTACTGCCACACTCTCTCTCTTAAAGGGAAATGCTTTGGTCCACCACCACACAAGAAGCTTTTTAGATCACCCCTCGGACTCACAACCATGCTACAAAAGACTCTATTCTAGCTGTTGCAAGTTTAGCCAATGTATCCACGAAAGCATTTCTTTGACGTGTTTTAAAGGTGAAAAAGGATATTTCCCTTATTCAGCCGTGCAATGTTATGAAAAATTGACGGTAGCATCAATGAATGAGTTCCACAACCTAAGAGCCATGACATGGCTGTGAGAGAGTCACTTTCAATGATCATGGTTGCATCTGGCACCCCCTCCCACATTAACCACAACTCCGCTGCTTCCTTAATTGCTGAGAGCTCCACTTCGTTAATGGAGCTGACGAAAATGGGTTTGAAAAATATATATATGACCTTCTCATCTTATCTGTGCAGCACCCCACTAATCCCTGCAAGGCCCATGGTACCAATAATGGGGGCATCCGTGTTGAACTCGAACCAACTCAAGGGCAAAGCCTCCCATCTCTGATTTTCTCTCAATGTAGCAAGTCTCCTAGGGATGCCATGTGGTTAATGTCAAGAATTGGTTAATTGTGAAGCCATAGTGGGGCCATTTTGCTTTAGACCAACATGAGCCAGATCGTAGATCTTTACTGCTGAGAATTTTTTTTGGCTGAAGATAACTTCATCTTAGGCAAGCCATATGGACCATATAACTACATAGAACCTCATTATCTAGATATCGCAAGACCTATAACATTTCCCAAGACTTGTCCAACTCTTCCACATTAGATTTATTGAGACTAGGCTAACCCAATGTGGGCCCACCAATATAAACATGTACTTCACACCTACCAAATCAGATAGCAATGAAGAAATAAATGGTCGGTGAACTTTGGAGTCACGGAGCATATAGGGCAATTTGTGTCTCAATGACCTTCGGGTGCTAACCGTGCAAGTCACTCTCTGAACAGTATCTAGCCCTACAATAGTTATCAAACAAAAATTTCAATTTTTGGTGGTGCCAATCCACACCATACCCCAGGAGTCAGTTTGGGAGATATCCCTTGTAGACTATCTTACAGCTCATAATAAGACTTGACTATGAAAATTCTACTATTATCTCATTGCCAAACAAATGTATCTGGTTTTTCTTTCTCTAAGTAGCACTCTTTTAGAGAGTTAAGAAATCTATTATATTGTTCCAATTCCCATGAAAATAGACCTTGTTGCCAACTAAGCCTTCACTCCTAACAAGCATTCACCCAAGCATTAAAGTTTTTCACCAGACCCAATTTTCCCATTACGAGGGCATAGAACCTTGGAAACCTCCACCAAAGTGATATATTACCCACCCAAACCTAGTTCCAAAAGTTCATATGATCCCCTTCCCTTACTAGGAATCAAAAGTTAACTTTGACAACCTCTGAAGCTCTATCATCTGCATGTAGAGTGGAACATACTTCCCTCCATATGGGTGACATTTGCGCCAACTTATGGCCACCATCAATATTTTTCATACCTTACTTCGAGAGTTTCCACATGCAACATTTTGTGTTTTCCCTATCCTCGATAACCATTCAGTTAACATGCCTTAATTAGAATTCCCCACTTAACCAATTCCTAACCCACCATAATATTTAGGGCGACATATCAAACCCCACCCCATATGATGAATCTTTTTTTGCTGCCCTCCTCGCCTTATAGGAAAGGTCATTGAATAAGCTCAATTATACTCTTCACACTTTGCAACATCTTGTAGAGAGATATATAATATATAGGAAGAAAATATAGGTAAGATTTAATCATAACTAGTCGCTCAGCTTTTAACATGAATCGAGCTTTCCATTTAGCTAGCCTGCCCTCCATTTTCCAAGTGATCAGATCCCATAGCCTTTTTTTTTCCACGGGTTGACGTGTAAAGAAAGCTCCAAATGTGTTATTAGAAGATAACAAATTAGGCACTTCTAAAAGAAGGCCCAATTCTAAATCTTTGTTTGCACTATTCTAATCTCATATATTATAGTCTTAGAAAGATTCACTTTTAAGCTTGGTAGTATTAAAAGCACCAAAGAATCTATTTACAATTCTTAATTAATGCATCCTTTACTGTACTAAATAAAATGGTGTCATCTACAAGTTGGAGGTAAGAGAATCGTAAATATCTCATAATTCCAAAGCTTTAATAACCCACATTTAAACTCTTTTGCAAGAAAGAGTTAAGACCTTTAACAACTAATAAGAACAAAAAGGGGGATGATGGCTTTCCTTGTCACAAGCCTTTCATCATATAGAATTATTGTATTGGCATCTATTCATAAAATTGGAAAGTTAAGGGGTCGATATGCACACCCATATCCATTGTCTCTATTTATCATTGAAGTCAATCAATTTCATAACCTCCTCAATAAAACTCCATTCCATTGTATCATAGGCCTTTTTAAAGTTAATTTGATAATCACCCCTCCCTCTTTTATCTTCTTCATTTCCTCAATAACTTTATTAACAATTAGTACACTATTTAGAATAAATTGCCCCTTAATAAAAGTGGACTAGACTTCCCTAACCATTGTCACAATGACTAACTTAAACTTGTTAGCTAAAATCTTATAAATGCAAACAACCAGTAAAATTAAAAGAAACTAATCTCTTTGATACCTTCCTTTTTGGGGATTAATACAAAGAATGATAAGATGATGGAGTGACAAAGCTTCCTATACTAATTGAAGTCCAACATAATGTTCATCACATTATGTTTCACTAGCTCCCAATGATACTTTATGAAACTGAAGTTGAATCCATTTGAAATTGAAGCTTTATTATATTCATTATCTTGAATCATATCCTAAATCTCATCCATCGAGAAAGGACTTTCTAAAGCCATCATATTTGTCATATCTAATTTTTTGAAGGCTTATTCATTTTCAAGCACAACTACACAGAGACTCCTAATTGTTAACTAAAATAAGAGACAATAACTAATCTAACCTCTTACAACTAAGTTATAATATTACTACTAATGTTGACCTAGTTAATGAGATTTTTCTATTACTTAATGTAAAAGAATTTAGTATTTTGGTCTTTATCCATAATCCATTTTAACCAAGATTTCTAATGCCACTTAAACTCATCCTTCCACAATGTACTTAGGTCAAATCTCTTCATCTCCATAAGTGAGTGAAACTCTTGCTTTACCCGAGTACTGGTTGCTTATACCCTCCTTTCCCTTTCATCTCTTTTATTTCAACTCCACGTCATCAAGAATTCTTTAACTATTTTCAAGCTTTTGTTAATGGTTTAATCATGAAATCCATAACTAGTAGAATTCACCTAGACCTTCTTGATTCTTATATTTACTTGTGTTTCACTCAACTAATGATTAAAGACGTGAAATGGAGTCTGAACCTAATCTCTATTCTTGACACCTGGACAAACACCTAAATGACCTCCCAAATATTTTAAATGTTGTACCACTTTTAACCATTTGGTGTTAAGAAGGAATCTGTCCATATGGCTCATCGCAGGGCAATTTTGGAAGTTACTCCACATGTCAGTTATTTATTTTATTTTTATATATTTTACTTTTATTTTATTTTATTTTTATTATGTAACTTTTATAATTAAAATATTATAATTTTTTTTTCATTTGATATAATTTCATCAATTTTTATTTATAATTTTTTTATAAACTTTTTGTAAATTGTTTCTAAATCAAAGAGAAGAATAAATTTTATTATTTGATATTTTATATCAATGAATGATTTATTATCCATTGATTGACCTATAAGACAATTGATGGATGTTTATGTAAGATTTTTTTTTGTCAACATCAGATATTTATGGAGATTTATTTACCCGACCACTGCCAACCACATTTGGCATCATCACAACCATTATTTAAAAGAGTTAGATATCATTGATCAATCAAGCTTAATCAAATATCAAAGCAACCATTCAATATAAGTATCAATGTAATAAAACAATCAAATGTTAATTAATCTCTGCCCCCTTTTTGCATCGTAAAAAATACACGAGTAGGACTTCATTACTTCCTTTTCTTGGATCTCCCTTCAAAGTGACTTTCATTCTAGAGCAATCCAAGGATGAAAGTAAGACTCTCTTTAAATTCCTTCTCGAAATCCTGTAGCTTCACTTGCATTTCAACCACATCATTCCCGAGCTCATTTACATTCTCTTTGGGCTCTTATGCTTTCTTAATTAAGGAAGGCATATCAACATTGGTACAGGCTTAAGGAAGAGTTGGAGGATCTGTTGGAGTTGGCTTTGTGTTAAATTGCTTTGGGCTTTATCTTAGTTCTCTTAAGGTGTAAACCACTTCCCTTTACTCAGAATCAAATGAATCCACCTATTTGTCCTAATCCTTCTTTCACGAGTCATAGCTGATAACTCGGACCACGTCTCTCGTCTTCTTCTAATAATTTTTCTGATTCGAACCTATGGTCTCAAACAAAATGCAAACTGTATCTTAGAATCCAAGGTACAAAAAGGGCCCTATCTTAGAATCCAATGTCCGATGGAGATTGGGATGAGATGCAGATTGAGATGATATGGATGATAAAGTTCTATCTTCAATTCAACTCAATTTGAAAAATAAAGTTTTGATAGAAATTCTTAGTGAAAGAATAGCAGCTGATGTGTGCTAAAATTGAAAAGTTAGTAGTGGGTGTTCAACAGGTCAAGTTTGAAAGTGATATTTCTTTTATGTCAAGTTAACAAATTCGGGTTGATACTTTAGAAACAAACGAAGATACTCTAGATTCCTTTTATATCAATAATGTATATATCTATAATTTTGTTTTTATAAATTTCTATTTTTTTTATGTCGATGTTATTATTATTTGAGTTATTTTAATTTTTAGAAGATTTTTATTCTAAATTTAAATATTTAATTTTAGAATATTATAATTCAATAGTAATATATAGATCAGAATGAAAATAAATTTAAATTATAATGTCACAATTAATTTTAGAGTGTATGGTAATCCGCCGGCCGGCGTTGATTTTTCTCGTGTCATAATTGTTCTGATTGCGAATCTTTTTCTTTCACGCGTTCATTGCATCGACCATGCATTTCCGACGTTCTTTTCCCCTTGCATTTTTGTCGGGGACTGTCTGGACGGACGGCTAGGCAGTTTTGTTTTGGTTGGACCTTTTTCTTTGATAAGAATAACCAACTTTTCAGCCTCTTGTTTTTTGCAAGTAATTTTCATTATATATTTTCGTAAATATTTTCTTACTTTTTTGTAGAATATTTACTGTAGTTTTTGTTTTTGTTTGCAAAATGTAGATATGATCTAGTTCCCGACAATCGCTAAACCGGTTAGTTCAACTAATTTAAATACTTTTTAGTTGGGTTTCGGATTTGAAAAATAATCAAAACTACCATTAAGACTCTAATTTAAATATGAATGATAACCCCCCCGGCTCACCCCTATTTGTCCACTACGTTCCCCTTTATATAAACATCATCAGTCCATAAATTTTTTAGCCCTCAGACACAACGCTCGGAATTTAGCAACACCTAGCCACTAAAAGATTCCTCTGTGACTTTCTTTTTCATAGTTAGATGGCGAACCATGAATCTCCAGCCCAAAGGGCCCAAGTCCGCCGCACGGCAGAATTTCCCCCATCCGTATGGGGTGATTACTTCATCAAGCAAGTGCCCCATGAAAATGAGAAGGCAAAGCTTCTAGGATTTTCACTCTTTTTTCTTTTTCTTTTCTATTTTTTGTTTCCAACTTCTGTCATCGGGCATCAACGTATATATGCATTAATAAACCTTCTGGTACTTTGAACAGACCATAGACACTTGGAGAGAAGAAGCTGAAGTCCTGAAAGAAGAGGTCAGAAAGATGATCACGGCTGCGACTGACAAGCATTCAGACAAGTTGAACATGATAGATGCTGTCCAAAGACTAGGCATTGCTTACCATTTCGAAAGAGAAATTGAAGAAGCCTTGCAACAAATTTACAATGCTTTTCAAGGTTTCGACAGTGACGATGATGAGGATCTCCCCACCTTTGCTCTTCGATTTCGACTGCTGAGACAACAGGGCTACAACGTT
Source organism: Bruguiera parviflora (assembly GCA_019804595.1). Taxonomy (NCBI): domain Eukaryota; kingdom Viridiplantae; phylum Streptophyta; class Magnoliopsida; order Malpighiales; family Rhizophoraceae; genus Bruguiera; species Bruguiera parviflora. The sequence continues at coordinate 1,885,922 of CM034053.1, forward strand.
TCTAGTGGTGAGTTCCACATCGCTTCCACGTTTATTTTCACTAACTTCTCTTATGCAAAATCTCTTGTACAGCCAAAAAAGAAATCCGGTAGAAGGCGTAATACCTAAACTTATGGTTCCCAATAAAGGAAAATATATGTGAAAACACAGCAGTGGAGGCAAGCTAACAACTCGGGATTTGTACTTAAAAAATTCTAGTGTTTGAATCCATGAACTTACGGAGTGATATTTCATGTTTCTGTGTGCGGGACAGAGAAACGATCTATATTTGGCAGTCTCTAAGCCAAGAGAAAAGAAACTATCTTTTTTTTCTTTTTTTGGGTTAACATTGTAACAACCCTACCGCATTGCTAATGATATTATAAAAAAAAAAAAAATGAATCTCCTTCAATGACGTCTCATAGACATCGGTTCATGTGTTTGTGAGTGTCACGCAGACAAATTTAACAGATTCAAGGACGGGAAAGGCAACTTCAAGGAAAGCCTAATCTGTGATGTTGAGGGCATGTTGAGTTTGTATGAAGCTTCATATTACAGCGTGCCTGGAGAAGACATACTTGATGAGGCTCTTGCATTCGCCGAAGCTCAGTTGAAGACCATGACGGCACAAGCGAGCTCCCTTCTTGCAGAACGCATCTGCCATGCCTTGAGGTGGCCCATACTTAGGAGCGTGCCGAGGAAAGATGCATGGCATTATATTTCTTTCTACCAGCGAGAAGAGGCACATAATGAAACTCTACTAAAGCTCGCAAAGTTGGATTTCAGTATTTTGCAAAAGTTGCACCAGAAAGAGCTAAAATTTATATCAGAGTAAGCTATTTAATTTTAGACAAAAGAAATATATATATTATAACAATTCAACGAGCTTACCTGCATATAATCTCCATTACAATGCAATTTAGGTGGTGGGGAAATTGGGACGTCGCAACTAAGCTGCCTTTTGTTCGAGACAGGGCGCCGGAGTGCTACTTTTTGTCATTAGCTCTGTTCCACGAGCCCCAGTTCATCCTTTCCAGAAGGATGGAGACCAAGATAATCAATATTATAGCCATTTTGGATGACATATATGACAAACACGGGACGATCGGAGAACTCGAGCTCTTCACCAAAACGATTGAAAGGTTAGATGAAATAGAATTGGAACAAATGATTAATTGGAATAATGAGTAAGATTTCAAATTGCAGAAAGTGTTTCTCTTGTGACCAATCAAGTAAAGCATAGTTATTACTTGCCCGGAACTTAGAAACTAAAGATTTCTACAACTTAATATTGTCAAGTTTAAAATTCATGAATTTTAGGTGGGATACTGGCCTGGTAGACGAACTCCCAGACTACATGAAGTTAGCTCTTGAAGTGATCTTTGACCTATATTCTGAAATTGAGAAAGAAACAACATTGCAAGGGAGGTCATTCTGCACTTATTATGCAAAGGAAGCAGTAAGCATACTTTTTCCTTTCATTTTATCCCCTTTTCAAAAAAAAAAAAAAAAAAGGTGTGATTACGAAGTGTTAATGCATTTTTGTAATATATTATTATTCATTGACCCCCGTGCAATGGGTTCTGGAATGACAGATGAAGAATCAAGTGAGGGCATATATGGCCGAATCAAGATGGTTTAACGAAGACTATGTTCCAACACTTGAAGAATACATGTCTGTTGCGGCAGAGAGCTCTGGTTACCCGCTTATGTTGGTCATATTGTTCTGTGGGATGGGCGAAATTGCCCCAAAGGAGGTTTTCGATTGGCTGCTAACTAAACCCAAAATTTGGTATGCTGCAGCTGTAATTGCCAGGCTGAAAGATGATATCAAGACCCACGAGGTAATGCACATTTACAATCTCTATACTATTAAATTCAGTTTCAATCTAATCTATCTTAAATTTAAAAATATATTTAAACGATATTAGCAAATGATGTGCTTAATTTTATTTAGAATTAGACAATTTACGCCTATTAGTTGAATCACTATTTAGGGTAATCAGAAAGACATCTTCATTCATCTAATTAGCACATACATCAGCAATCAGCACAGTGAATAACATACCCATATATTTTTTTTTTATCCCATTACGAAAACACAATGTCACGTAGATACAATCTACTTTATATTATATGAAATAGTGTTACAAAAATTTTTCATAAATATGTAATTCAGTTCTATACAATTTCATTATGTAGTATTAAATATTAGTATCAAATACCATTCATGTAATTTATAGTTACACTATATTTATAGAACAGTGTATCTACATAGTATTTTTCTTTTGGATTAGCTGACGTCATTGATTGAATCTGCAATTATAAATGCAGTATGAGCAAACAAGGGGACATGTTGCTTCAGCTGTGGAATGCTATATGAAGCATCGTGGTGTGTCAAGGGAAGAAGCACACTGTGAATTGAATAAACTCTGTGAAGATTCATGGAAGGACATAAATGAGGAGCTTCTGAAACCAACCAACATGCCGAGGCTCATTCTCACTTCATTTCTCAACTTTGTGCGTATGCTGGAAGTCTTATACGAGCATGAAGATGGTTTCACTTACCCCGAGCATGTTCTGACAGATATCATCAAAGCTCTATTAGTCGATCCCATCGCTCTTTAGTAATCCCCAATTTGTCTTGCCAAAGTACTCTGGTGCTTTGTAAACTTCTCATTTGGTATATGCATGTACGTTTTGTTCTGTTGTTGCTTATTTCCCTTTTTCTCAAATTCTCAATAAGGATGGATGATGTTGTAAATGGAATGCCTTGTGGGATTTCTTTCTTGTTTTTTATTCTGGCATCTGAAAGTACCCTTGGGATTTCTTTAAGACTTTGAACTAATGATCGCTACAAGAAATTAGACATTTGACAGCAAATGTGTTTTACTGCTAAAACTTTTATATAGTTTGTCGCCGTAAGTATTGGATAAATTATGTTAATCATTAAGTGGTTATTCACATTTTAAATAATGATATAAGAATTTTTTTATAAAAAAATAAATTAAAATATATTAGTGAAATTTTTAAATTTAAATTTAGAAAAAGAAATGAGAATTTTAGAGATAATAATTGAAGATGAAAATATCCTTTATCATTGTTATGATTTTTTTTTTTTTTTTCTGTTGATCAAACCATTGTTGTGTTCTTAGTATTTATTAATAAAGGGAAGATTGGATATTCTCATTTTCCGTGACAGTTGTACTGAATAGATCACCGCGGTACTCGAGCGATCAATTGCATTATTCACATTGGACCAATAATTACACTATAATCCAGAAAAATGCCAATAGGGAACCACAATATAATCAAACGGTTCAATCAATGGGATCTATGGCTGCGCATAACAATCAAATCACAAGCCAAAAGTTCATTATTTATGTATGACCACCGTTTCATTCGTTCATAATTTCTCCCTTGTATGTGAATAAGAAGCTGCCGTTATGGACTCCACTCTCGGGTGGCTAGCAGTCAATAGTTATTTTATCAGACTCAGGCCCGGTTCAATCTTAACCAGCAGTCCACTAGAGGAACTTGACTAATAATTTTAGTATAAGGGAAAATAAGAATTAAATTAATAGTCACATCATCTCAAAATTTAAAATACGTAACAGTCATTTTCTCATTCTTACAAATATCATTCTATTTGAAATATACCTTAATTTTTGATAACTATCTCACAATATCTTTAAGAAAGAAAATTTTCATCAAAAACTGAAATATCTTTAAAATCAAAAACACATTTACAAACAGATTAACTACACATAATATTTTCAATACAAAATTTGTTGTATTTATGAATTTTTATAATTATTCGAAACAGAATCTTCCCTACACATAACAAGAGGGACTTGATTAATAATTTTAATATAAGGAAAAATAAAAATTAAATTATTTTTCAACCTATTTTAACATTTTATCAAATTTATTATTATTATAAAATTTAAATATTAATAAAATTTCTCATATTTACCTACAATAGAATTTTTTGCCTACCAAATTTCAATTTATAACATTTAGCATCATTCTATTAATTAGTTACATCATCTTAAAATTTAGAATATATCGGAGTCATTTTCTCATTCTCACAAATATCATTCTATTAGAAATATATCTCAATTTATGATAACTATCTCACAATATCTTTAACAAAAATATTTTTATCAAAAATTAAAATATCTTTGAAATTAAGAACACATTTACAAACAGATTAACTACACGTAATATCTTCAATACAGCATTTGTTGTATTTATGAATTTTAATAATTACTTTAAACAGAGTCTTCCTTCCACAATCTTTTTCATTCAAGATGTTACTTTGAACTCCACAAGACAACATCAATATAAGTCAAACTTACTCTAATACCACATGATGCAAGATAAAAATATTAAAATGTCACAATGATATCAAATGAAGTAAATCCAAGTTTTGATAGCACCCAACATAGTATAATAAAAATAAGATTAATATTTGATTAAATTAAAAAAAATAAAATTTCTTAAAAATAAAAATAATGGTAAATTTGATATTTTTACTAAAAGAATTGATTCATTAAAATGATTTTGTCCCTAACCTTACTTATATTTATAAATAAAATTATCTAATTAATTAGATAAATACTTTAATATAAATAAAAAATAATTAATAACTAATTAAAAAAATATTCTAACTAAATAAAAAAATAAAAATAATTTATAAATAATTCATATATTTTCTAACTAATTTAATTAGAATTTTTAATTAAATTAAAATATTATAGAGTAAATAAATAAATAAATTATAAATTATAAATTACACCATAATTTATAAAATAATAAATAATAATCAATATTGACATTCACTATGTCAATATTGTATACAAAAATTAGAATGTAAGGACAACCATAAATTTTATGCGATTATTAATGCTTTGAACATATCATTGGTACTTGGAGAAAAGAGGCTGAAGTCCTGAAAGAAGATTCAAGAAGGATGCTTACAGCTGCGCGCCTTCAGAGAAGTTGAACATGATAGTTGCTCTCCAAAGGCTTGGCATGGCTTACCATTTCGAAAGAGAAATTGAAATCCTTGGAACAAAATTACAATAGTACTTTCCAAGGTCTTGAGACAACAACAGGGCTACAACGTTTCTAGCGGCGAGTTTTACATCACTTCCACATTTATCTTAGCCTTACTAACATGACATCTCCATTAGAAAGCCACTTATCAAAATAATAATAATAATAATAATAACTATAACAATAATAATAAATAAGCAAGCTCTTCTAGTAAGATTCTTCAACTTATAGACTGATGTTTCGTTTTTCAATATTCATTGGCCTTAGGAATAAAAGAGCACGGAAATGTTACGTGTACGCGGGTCATACCTATTCATGCAGTATTTACCAATGAAATCTCATGGTCATTTTGTTCATGTGTTTGTGGTTGTGACGCAGACACATTTAAAAATATTCAAGGATGAGGATGGAAATTTCAAGAAAAGCTTAATCAATGATGTTCACGGCTTGCTAAGTTTGTATGAGGCTTCATATTACAGCGCGCCTGGAGAAGATAACCTCGACGAGGTTCTTTAATTCAGCAAAATCCATGACAACTAAAATGGATTGCCATGTTGAAGAAGAGGTTACTCATGCCTTGAGGTGGCCTATACTTAAGGGCGTACCAAGAAAAGAGACACGGTATTATATTTCCTTCTACCAATAAGAAGAGGCACATAATGAAACTCTCCCAAAGCTAGCAAAGTTGGATTTCAATATTTTTCAAAAGTCGCACCAGAAAGACCTCGAGTCTTTGGCAGAGTGCTACTTTAAGTAGAATTTTATCATTAGAATTCAACAAATCGACTTTTTTGTGATCCGTATAAATTCAATTGATTCAGCCGATGAGACTTTAGGTTACATCTAAGACTAGGAAGTTTGAACATTAATATTCAAGCCATAACTTTCACCACTCACCAAAAAATAATGCACTTTAGGTGGTGGAGAGAGCCTTGGACGTGGTGGCAAAGCTACCATTTGCTCGCGAGAGGGTTGCTGAGTGGTTCTTTTGGACATCAGGAGCATTCTATGAATCTCAGTTCATTCTTTCCAGGACGTTGTTATCCAAGACCTTTTCTCTTATTTCAGTCGTTGATGACGTATATGACGTTCATGGTTACCATTGAAGAACTCGAACTACTGACCACTGCGATTGAAAGGTCAGTAAAAGCAAAAATACTCTTAATCCTTTCACGGGGCACAATAAATGACGAGTCTTGACAAAAGGGCAGCTATAAGTTTCTTCATTATGACCTTGGAGTCAAAAATGTTCGTGCCGAGAAAACAAACAATTATGTAAATACAGATTACGTGTATCTAACTATTCTTTGGACTCAGAGCATTGGAACCTAGTGCACATATGCCCTTTTCTCCCATAGGGCACAACCTCTGAAGGGGGAAATGAGTAATTATATCAAGTTCAAGCTTTGAAGTCACAAATTTTAGTCACATTGTTGTTGCAACCAATTGTTTTAATTAATTGAGTTAGCATGGCCGCAATTAGCCAATTGATGACGCTAATGTTATAAAATAATGTTGATATGACAAGTCCCCGATGACCGCCGCGCTGGCTGCAATTTAAGATCTTGCCAGTGATTATGAAACCTGGAAATATGACTAATTGTTGAGAGTAAAATTCGGGACTTTCAGGTGGGATGTTAGCTTCAAAGTTGAACTTCCAGATTACCAGTATTTAGTTTTCCAGTTGACACTAGACTTATATGCTGAAATTGAGGAGAAAGTAACCAAGCAAGGGAGGTCATTCTTTGCTCGCTATGCAAAGGAAGCCGCAATCCTCTTTCATTTCAAATGGGTTCCAAACTATAATTACATTTCTCGTAGCTACTATTTATTCCCAATCTTTAGAAAGATTTTTTTTTTTTTCTTTTTTTGGGCTTCATTGTCATGGGCTACTGGAATCATAGATAAAAGAACAAGTGAAAGCGTACATGGCTGAGACAAGATGGTTTAACAAAGATTATGTGCCAACACTTGAAGAACACTTGGCCGCGGCTGCTGACAGCTCTGTTTACCCCCTGGCTTATGCCATATTTTACTGCGGGATGGATGAAATTTCTTCCAAAGACGTTTTTGCTTGACTGCTCACTAAGCCCAAGATTTGGTATGCTGCTACTGTCATTGCTAGGCTGAAAGATGATATCGTGTCCCATGGGGTACCATATAAATTTTTAATCATTCACAATAAAACTAACGGTAAAGTTACTTTGATTCATATCAGACGTAGACTTATACATGTTACCATCACTACCATTTGTTGCACACTTTTAGAATTTTAATACATGATCAAAATTAACAATGAGTCTTGATAATGCAATGCAAACTTGTGTCTAAGATGCATCAAATTTACGGTGTCTTATAATGCAATTCTAAAACTTAACCGTTGCCTAAAGAAGTAGCCAAGGCACGTTGTTGAGGGCAAGAAAAAGATTTCGTCATAACCAGAAATTTAAAAGATGCAAAAAGGAGAGGGAGATTAGGCAAAAATCAGGATTCATTTCTTTGTAATCTTCATTTTATCATAAACACTCATAGATTTTAGTACAAAAATACAATTAACCCATACAAAGTACAAAACAACCTTACTTTTATAGATAATAAATAAAAATTTCACTTTATAGTAAGGAGAACTAAAATTAAATGCAATGTCCATACTTTGATATATTATGGATAATTTTTTAATTATAAAGAAACAAATCTAGTTAAATCTCAATTATATATCATTACTAAATCATAAAATGGACTTAGAACAAATTAGACAATATTGAAATATTAGCTTTAAATACTAACTCTTTTGTTGAATCTTTCTAACTAAAATAATAGAATTCCCAAATTTTATTCCAAAATAAAAATTTCACTTCCAATCAATTGGGAGTTTTAATATTTAAAGTCAATCTTCATAATTCCTCTTTGATGTTAAACAATTACATTCCATACTTCTTTTTAAGAAGTTAAAATCTGATTTTAAGAAGAGATTTGGTGAAAATATCTAACTGGTTTACAAACTTACAAAATATTAATTTAACTTTTCATTCTTCTTTAGCGTTTTACAAAAAATAAATTTTGATCTTATAATGTTTTGTCCTCCCTAGATGAACTTTGTTGTTTAATATACCAATTGCCAACTGATTATCATAATGGATCATAATACGTTCATTTGGTTTCTAATGCAAATCACAGAGCAATTTTCTAAGTCATATAGCTTAATTTAAAGTTCTTGTAGTTGCAGCATACTTTACTTTTGCTATAGATTGTGCCACCATATTTTACTTTTTGAAACTTCAATAAAAAGCCAATAATCTTAGAAAAAATATATAACTTGATGTAGCCTTCAAGTCATCAACTAAGTAGCTTAATAACTATCAATGAACCCTATCAACTTCAACCCTCCTCCTTTTTTGAATAAAATTCCAAACTTAACAATCTCTTTTATATACCTTAACACTCTTTTTATTGCCTTAAAATGCATCTCATTAAGATCATGCATAAACATGGAAAGTAAGTTGGTAGAATGCACTATATTAGGTCTTAATGTTACTAGATATAACAAACATCCAATAAAGCTCTTATAAAATTAGAAATGAATTTTTTTACTTAATCTTCCTTTATAAGCTTTTGATTGACCATCAAAAGAGTAAAAACCTATTTGTAACTTTCCATTCTAAACTTTCATAATACTTTTTTAGCATACCTTACTTAACCGATAAAGATACTATCCCTATGTTGTTGAACTTCAAGTAATAAGAAGAATGACATCTTGCTCGACTCTATCATCTCAAAGCCATGAAAAATCTCCCTTTTGAATTTTTAAACCAACTCAACATTGCCACTAATAAAAAAGAGATCATCAATATATAATGAGACAATGAAAAAGTCAACCTTCTTTAACTTTACAAGCAAAGCAACCTCATTTTGCTTTTAACAAATCCAACCTTTAAAAGATGGTCATCAATTCTATTGTATTATACTTTTTGAACATATTTTAGGTAATAAAAAACCTTTTTTAAATGATACACCTTTCCTTCTACAACTTACTTTTCAAATCCTTCTAGTTACTCAATATCAATTTTCTCTTACAATATTCCATTAAGAAATACTAATTTGCCATCAAATTGATATACAATCTAATTTTTTTGAGCAACAAGTGTTATTAAGTCTTGCTACATAAGTCTTTAAAAAGTCAACTTCAAATTGTAGTGTATAACCTCTTATTACCAACCTTACTTTAATTTATTCATAATACCATAAAAGTTAAATTTGGTCTTAAATATCCATTTTAGGCCAATTACATTATTATTTTTTGGTTATTTTACCAAAATCCAAGTTTGGATTTTCTTAATGTTTAAAATTTTCTCTCACATAGCTTGCTTCTAGCTTGCAAATTCTAATACTTCAATGTACCTTATAGGTTATAATACAACTACATTACTTCCTGTATACACATCTTAAAGAGGTCTAGTTCCTTTCACAACTATGTCATTATCATCATCCTCATTTTAAGAGGCTTTAAAATCATTGTTAGTAGACATAACAATTGATTTAGATGTAGTCTTAATCTATCGAGTGGTTAAGTTGTTCGAATTTCAAGTTTAATTTTCTATAAACTTTACATATCAGTTAATCACAACCTTATTAAACTTCACATCATAAACCCTATAACCTTTTAAATTTGAACTGTATCTAATAAACACTTGAAGTTTTGCTTTTTAGTCTAATTTTCTTTTTTTCTTTTCAAGGGCAAGAATATAATATAAACTCTCAAATAACTTTAAATGATGAATTGAAGGCTTTGTGTTAAACCAAGTTTCAAAAAGAATTTTTCCTTTGACAACTTTGGTAAAAAAGTATATTCAATAAGTATATAGCTATATTAATAACTTCCACCCAAAATCTCTTTGACATATGTTTCTTTACTAATAAGCATTAAGATATCTTCATGATTGTCTTGTTTTTCCTTTCACTTACTCTATTTTGTTGAGTATATAGAGTTGTAAACTAATGTAGGATCCTTGATACTTCACAAGTTTGCTTGAATGCTTCTAAAGTGTACTCAATTCCATTGTTAGACTTAAGTGACTTTAGTTTACAATTATATTAATTCTTAACTAGTGCCTTAAATGATAAAAGCATTAAATAAACCTTTGGTTTTTGCTTCAAAAAATAGATCTAACAATATCTTATAATATTGTTAAAGAAAAGAATGAAAAAATTGCTATCATTTAATGACTCAATTCTCACAGGACCACATACATCAATGTAAACCAATTTAAGCTTTTCTTATGCTTTCTAAGCTATATTTATAGGGAATGAAAGTTTTGATTGTTTCCCCAGTTGGCAAGCTTCATAAACTTCACTATCATGAGCTATCATAAGCATATCTAACACAAGCTGATTTTTCTGCAAATATTATAATTTAGTATAATGATAATGACCTAACCTCTTATGTCATAATATTGAATCATCATTAATGGCAAGTAAAATTTCATAATTTATTTGGTCAAGTTCTAAGGAAAAGCCTTTCCCCCTGATTTTAACAATAGTTAGCTTAGCACCATTAAAATCTAAAATAGTACATGTAATTTCTTTAAATAGTAAAGAGTAGTTTTTCTCTAAAAGTTGTTCCATACTTAAAAAGTGTAAACTAATCTCAGGTACTAATAATACATTAATGATTAGTCTAATACCTAAAAAAGTCTAAATTGCAACTAATCCTTTACCTCAAACAATAATAAGAGTTCATCACCAATTCTACCTTTAGAAGTATAAAACCTATCAAAAGTTTTAAATACATATGGATTTGATGATGTGATGTGTTCAACCACTATTAATAAGCCATTCATCAATACCTTTGCTACTTATGATATTAATTGCAATAAAAAGTTCAAACTTGATGACTTTTTTCTTCAACTTAAGCATGTTTCTTTATTTGTTATTATAATTGCTTTCTTTTTCTCTTGCATATTTCTCCACATGTTCTTTCATCTTATAGAGGGAACACACAATATTTAGTCTTCTCCAATAGTCTTTTAAAAGATTAGTTGTTTTGCTACAATACTAATAAGGATTATAAACCTACTTATTTACATCTTTACTACTTTAAACTCCTTTCTATTCTACCAACATGTGTAGTTGTCTTTTGTATTAATTCTTGCCTTTGAAGTTTGCTTGAAAGGCTCTTTTTAAGGTTCCTTTATCTACAGCTTCATTTTTTAAAGTATATCCTTGTTTAAAAATTCTTTTTTGCTTTTAAGTCTAAAAAGCATTAAGAAGTTTTAAAACTAAAATTTTAGTAAAATCCTTGGAGTCCTCTATTAAAGAAATTTTTACTTCAAATCTTTCAAGAATACTGACAAATATCTTTCCAACAATTCTTCTATTTAAGAGGTCATCCCTAAGCAATGTTATTTGGTCTACTATCTTCATAAGCTTACCATTATGTTCTTTAATAGTTTTAGTTTCTTTCATTTTCAAAATACCAAATTCCTTTATGAGATTTAATAGCTACAAAGCCCTAATTTTTTCAATGCTTTCATATTTTTCCTTAAGCTTTTCCAAGACTTCCTTTAGTGTTTTGCACGTTATGATTACGTTAAATATAGTCTTAATCATAGTTGTCTAAATATAGGAAAAAGGTTTTAAGTGTTTTGACATGTGCTCACTGTGATCTTTTAACTAAACAACTATAGGGTTAATGATAAGAACTATAGTTTTTCCGTCTTATTCTATAATCTCCTAATGATCATATATCTTTAAGTATAACTTTATCATTATAGTTTAGGACAAATAGTTCTCCTCATAGATACTAGGTGGTGAAAGTGGTGTAAAGTTTGTATAGGCTATTTAATTGATTCTAGTTTGGTTAATACTCATAGAAGTCTCTCTCATAGATTTTGGTATTTCCATTTAATCTTACTAGTCTCTTGTTTTCCTTTATAAGTCTTCAAAGATGATTTGAGCTTTGATACTACTTTATTAGTTAAAGAAGCAATATAGGCACAATGTTAAGGACAAGAAAAAGTTACTATCATAACTAAAAATTTAAAAGATGTAGAAAAGAAAAAGAGATTAAGCACAAATCAGTATTTGTTTCTTTGTAATCTTTATTTTATATGAAACACTTATAAGATCTTAGTATAAAAGTATAATTAACCCATACTTAAGTACAAACCAACTTTACTTTTACAAATAATGGACAAAAATTCCACTTTATTACAAAGAAAACTAAGATTACAAGTAATGTCTATATTTTGACAAATTATGGATAATTTCTTGATTTCAAAGAAACAAATCTAGTCAAGTCCCAATTATATATCATAAATAAACCACAAAATAAACTTAAAATGAATTAAAGAATACTGGAACATTAGTTTTAAACACCGACTCTTTTGTTGTTACCTTGTAACTAAAATAATAAAATTTCAAAATTCTATCCAAAATAGAAACTTCACTTTTAGTTAGTTAAAAATCTCAATGTTTGAGGTCAATTTTCATCATAAATGTTATCATTGACATAAACAAGCCTCATTCTTTCTAATTATAACAAACTTAAATTTTTTGTTTTTGTCCTTATTGTGATTATTCCAATCATTTTCTTTAATGATCTAATTCATTAATTTATGGTTTAAGTAATCAAGGGGGCATGTTGTTTTTGTTATGCAATGCTACATAAAGTAATATGGTGTTTCAATAGAGCAAGCAAAGATTGAGTTAAGGAAACTATATGAGGATTTATGGAAAAAGCTAAATAAAGGGCTTCTCAAACCAATAGGTATTCTAAAGGTTACTCTCATTATTCTTCTCTTAAGCTCATATATGAGTATAAAGATAGTTATACACACCTTGAGGTTCTAAAAGATACCATCAATGCTCTCTCATTGATCATATTGTTATCTTTTTCGTATACAATGCTTAGTCTTAAACTATTCCTATTGTCATTAGTAACAAGGAAAAATGTTAATGAATTATGAATAAAATCCTAAAATGAGTTATGTTAAAAATTGTAGTGATTAATGAAGTCCAAGTTACCTTACAAACTATGTGGTTCTACTCTTTGCTTTTTATAATTTTTATGTAATATATGACAACTTGGGATGGTAACTAGTATGTTAGAGTTTAACAACTTGAATTCTATTCAATCTAGTCTTGAGAGATTATGGTTTGACAAAATACAAGTTTTTTTTATGGACCCATTATATTTAAGTTTAGGGTCTTATACACTTATATAAATATATATATATATTATGTTAAGGTAAATAAATTATTTAAAATGATCTCTTGATACTCTTTCTTTAAGTTAGTAAATTTCCTCCTCTTTACCTGTGGTTTTTCCTTGCTTTAAGGTTTTTCATGTAAATTTTATATGTTCTTAATTTCATGTTTTTTTTTTTTTGTTACTATTCAAGTTGGTATCAAAGTAAAACCAAATTTGATCTACATAATGGCAACTATGAAATATGATCTTTTAATTTTAGATTGTAACACTAGATTTTCACTATAGTAAGTTAAGATGTAAGTTGTGCTTGCACAATTAGATTTAAATGATGTACTATTAAAGTTAGATGCCCTTGTTTTTGTCACTGAAAGAAAAATGACAAGAATCAAAAAGCCTTGTATTAAATTCATTTGTATCTATCTAATTAAATTTTGCAAGATGCTTTGAAAAAGAAAATGATTATTGTATGGTAGTCAAGATTAAAGTAGTTTTAAATAATGAAAAGTCTAACCAATAAGATGTATCTAAAATAGCGATTGTACTCTCATTGTATAATAAAAAGTACCTTTATCAAAAACCACCTAATTGTTTTTAAGGAAATAATATCTTATGTAAAGAATACAAAGGTAAAGTATGATAAAGAAGATTTAACATTGATTTTATTGGGTTTGTTGCCTTCTTTGTATTCAAATTTTAGAGATATTATTTTATATAGTCATGGTACTTTTACTTTACAAGAGGCATATGATGCTCTGTTCTTTAAAGAGAAAATTAAAAAGCTTAATGTTGGATCTGAGGCTTGGGCAAAGAACTTTATTGTTCAAGAGAGGTCACAATAAATGGATTTTAATGATGATGGAAAAGGCACATTCAAGTCAAAAAAAATAGAAAAAAGACATGTAATTATTATAATAAAGAAGAGCACTTCAAAGTTGAGTGTTATAAGTTACATAATAAGAATCAAAAAGTTGTCATTAATCAGAAGGAAAAACAAATGGAAAGCTCTAATATAGCTAGTATTATAAAAGATATTTCCAATGATGGGGAACTTATAATTATTTTTTATAACGATGCCAAAACCTATATGGATTGGATTCTTGTTTCAAGTTACATGTTTCATATATGTCTTCATTAGGACTAGTTTCAACATATGAGATAGTATCTAAAGGTGTTGTGTTATTAAGAAATAATGCACCTTGTAAGATAATTAGTACTAGAATAATCAAAATTAAGATGTTTAATAGTGTTGTCAAGACACTTGGAGATATAAGACATGTTTTGGATTTAAAGCGTAATTTTGTCTCTTTGAGTACTCTTGATTCAAATAGGTAAAGGTACACTAATGAAGGTAAAGTCCTAAAGATTAGTAAAGGTGCTCATATTGTGATGAAAAGACAAAATTTTGTCAAATTTTATGTCTTGTAGGGTTTTATAATTATGGGTGATACGACTATCACTACTCTTTTTTTGTTAGATGGAAATATTACCAAACTATGACATATGTATCTAAGATATATAAGTGAGAATGGGATAGTTAAACTAATCAAAATACATCTTCTTGATAGACAAAGTACTACTAAATTAGAGTTTTATAAACATTACATTTTTAAGATGTAGGAGAGAGTTAGCTTCAGCAAAGGCATTCACAATATAAAATGGACACTTGATTATTTAATTATGATCACTAAGGTCCATTTAGGTTACCTTCTAAGACTAGTTCTAAATATATACTAATTGTTATTAATGACTTCTCCATAAAAGTTTAGGTGTTTCTTTTAAAATAAAAGAGTGATCTGTTTGTTATATTCAAGTAATGAAAAACTATAATTGATAAGCAAACAATGAAGCAAATAAGGTGTCTTTGCACTGATAATAACTTAGATTTTTACTATAATGAGTTTAATAATTTTTTCAAGATAAAAGAAATTTTAAAGCTTCTAACAGTTCCTTGTATTCTATAACAAAATGGTATCACAAACCTAATGAATAGGACTTTGATTAAGAAAGACTATTGTATGCTTTCTTATTCTAGTTTACCTAAGTCTTTTTTAATCAACATTATTGTTACAACATGTTTTCTTATAAATGCTTTCCCTTAATTACTATTGCAAAAGGACTCTAGAAGAGTTATGGTCTACTAATCCTATAAATTATTTTAATTTGAAGATTTTTGGATGTCCTACATGTACCCACGTTAATAATTAAAAGTTGGAACCTAGATTTAGAAAGTGTATCTTTCTTGGTTATAAGTCTAATGTTAAGGAATATAAATTATAATGTCTAGAAATCAATAATGTCATAATTAGTATAAATGTAATTTTTGATAAAATTACTATATTTACTAACTTGCCTTTTAGAGATTTTTATGATACAAGTTAGCATAAATTAAATACATAGATAAAGTTTAAGATTAGTCCAAGATCTATACCAAATTCTACACCTGAGTCTAGCTTAGATATGAGAGGTAATGCTGTTCCCTCATCATAACCAATACCAATACAATATTATATTACTAAAAACAAACTCAAAAAAAATTAAACCACCACAAAAGTATGCTGAAGTTAACTTGGTTGCCTATACTTTAAATTTAGCTAAAAGTATTGATTCCAATAACGAATATATTACATATTTAGAGAATTGTCATGTAAAAGGAGATGAAATTCCTTTATAAGCATGGCATACATGATCTAGTGAGATTACCTAAAGGTAAGAAAGTATTTGTTACAAATGGGTGTTTAAAATGAAAAAAGGTACACCAAGAATTGAAGAAACCAAGTATAAGGGAAAGCCAATTACAATTAAGTTCTAAGTGTATACTTCATAAATATGTTTTTTCCAGTTGTAAAGTATAGTTCAATCTAAAGCTTACTTGGTATTATGGCCATATATAATATTGAACTAAAGCAGTTGAATATAAAAACAACTTTTTTACATAAAGAATTTCAAGAGGACATCTATATGTAGCTAAGAAAGGGTTTTCTAGTTTCAAGAAAGAAAAGCCATGTGTGCTTACTTAAAAAGTCTCTTTATAACCTAAAATAGTCACCCAAACAATAGTATAAAAGGTTTAACTTGTTTATGACCACTGATAATCTTAAAAAATAAAGTTATAATAATTATCTCTACTTTAAAACATATGTTGATTTTGTATACTTGTTATTATATATTAGTAGCAGTTAAGGATGAGGAAAAAATAAAAATGGTCAAAGTTTAACTTAATAAGAACTTTAAGATAAAAGACTAAGGAGCAATTAAAAAAATATATAGTATGAAGATTTTGAAAAATAAAAAAGGAAACTAGACTTAAATCAAAAATGGTACATTATGAAAATTCTTTACAAGTTCAATATGCAAAATACCAAACTTGTTAATACTTCATTAACTGTACATTTCAAACTTTCATCTACTTTATCCCAATGTTGAGTATAATGAGATCTTTTATATATGTTATGGTTTGTATACATCCAAATTTATAATATATTGTCAATATAGCTAGTAAGTATATGACAAATCCTATTAAAAAACATTGGAAAGCAATTAAATTCTATATCTTATTAAAATTATTTAATATTAATAAATTTAAAAATATTTTAAGCAAATTAAACTTATTTTTCAATATGCCTAAACTTTACTTTTTTAATGGGCACCAATAAAAAACTCTAACCTAGATTAATATAAGAAAAATACATTAAATTATCTACCAAACTAGCAATTACAGTACCAACATATTATATGTATGGTGCGTCCATCCGCTTCCTGCGTTGAATGTCCTCATTCCCCAAACCCTTTAAGTTGATACAAAGGTAAGGGTTTCCGATTTTATTTGCTAACTGCTACAGTTTAAACCCGCCATCCCCTTTGACATTTGAAATGTGCTCCACTATAGCCTGCCGTGCCCTCCCTTGCTCCGCGGCCGGCGGTCGAGGAATTCCCAAGAACAGGAAGAGGAAGAAGAAGAAGAGTCACCGAGTTAGCGGGGTACGATGTCACACAAGAAGGTAAACAATTGTATTGTTTTGGGCACAGGTGCTTTTCTCGGGTTGTATAAATCATTTGAGTTTGCTCATTTTAGACCTATGAAGTTGTTAGTTTATTGCTCTTTTTTTTTTTAAATATCTGTTTGATGTCTTATAGCACCATGCATGCATTTCCTTGTTCATAGGCTTTCAGTTCAATCTTCATATGAGAGGCTTTGGTGAAGCGAGGACGTTTTGGTTGTAGTGTTTAGCCGTATGGATAGTGCACAAGGCTCCACACTGCTGGAGCGTATACGGTTTTACCTTTTTTTTTTTTTTTTTTAACAAAAATACTGTTTCTGTTAGTAGAATATGCAATTTCCAACTTATAAAGGAATAATTTCGTTGTTACGCTAAGATTAATCTTTTATTATATGAGCAAATATGGTCACTTTTATTTGTATTTATTCTTCTGCTTTGGGTTACTTCATGGAAATCCCTTTTTGTTTCTACAAAGATGAGACTGGGATCATCACTTCCTTAGGCTCACAAAGTTGGAGTATATGTGCTTGTTGCTCTGACAGTTGAGGCTCAGGGCGATAAGAAATAAAAATCTAACCTTGGATGATGAGGAGCCATCGAAAGACAATGGAATGGACGATCTTGACAAGGAAGCTTATGAATCTGAGTTCGGATCAGAGGAAGAAGACATTAACATTGAGTTGCCTGCACCTGCAAAAAATATCCCATATACAATAGAAATGGCCTGAATGACAAACTCCAAGTTATTGGCTGGCCAGAGAAGGTGGGATGGACAACAAGATATCCTTAGATATTGATCAAGAGCAAGAAGTGGATGTAAATGATGACCTGCCACGAGAGCTTGCTTTTTATGCACAGGTGCCGGAGGGAACAAGGAAGGCATTTGAGAAGCTTGAATCATTGGGGCTTCCTTTCCTCAGGCCTCCTGATTATTATTGCAGGGATGGCCAAGTCAGATGCTCACGTGGAGAAAGTGAAGGGCTGGCTTTTGGCAGAGAAGAGAAACATTGAGGAGGCTGAGGTTCAGGCTCAGAATAGCTAAAGAGGTTCGGGCTCAGAAGCTGAGAGAGAGGGATTTGCAGAAACAGAATGGAGATTGAATCTGTCAAGAAGTGGAGGAAGCAGAGGCAGCAAAGTGGGTTCAAAGTGAAATGGATTTGGCCTTTGAAGATGGGAAAGTGTTTGGAAGGTCAAAGAAGAAGAGGCCGGGGTCCAGGAGACCAGTCTGAAGGGAGGGGAGGACAACCAGGCAAGAAGGGGAAGAAAGGTCAGATGAAAAGAGGAGTAAGAGATTCTAAATTTGGATTTGGTGGAAGGAAAGGTTTTGAAGAAGCAGAACACAGCTGAAACCACTGATGGTCTGAGAGGCTTTAACAATGGTAGTGCCCCAGGAAATTAGAGAAGGAAGAGGTGATGTGCTGGCTGGCCTTTGTACTTTTCTTTGTTCCATACTTAAACTAGACCAGTGATGTTACAATTGCAGCTCTTAGCAGTCCACTGGGCAAAAGGAAAGAAACAACCAAATTTTTCTGCCTAGATTGTTGATGAACACGTCTTTCCTTTTTCATCTTTTTCCTGGAATTTCAAAAGGCCTCAACCTTTTGTATTTTTAGGTTTTTTTTTTAATATTTTTCATTTAATTTTCCTTGCATTTCACTATTTTACATAGAGATGAAAGCAAGGGACTAAATTTTAGGATTATCATGATCAGTAAATATACCAGAGGAATATGTAGCATAGATTGAATCAGTCAATGCTTAATTTATTAGTATTAAGGGGCCGTTCAAAGTGGAACATTGCCACTCATATTCTGGAGAGTGGCCTGTAATTTCACATTCATGTATTTGAAGCTGAAAATCAGTGGCAATGATACATTTTCCTGGAATCTCACATTGTCACCTTCTCCACTCAACAATTTTTAAGTATTTACAGCTCGTCCTGCTAACCTTCTCTGAATAATGATAACATAGCTCATTTTGTTAAATGAAGTCCTTGAATTAAAATGACTGCACGAGATTTCTATATTTTAAGTGGCTCTGTAAGTTGAAAAATGCAGTCAGTCATATCGTGCTGCAAATGGTTCAGTCAGGTTCAAAAACATTGTGTGTGCGTGTGTGTGT
Source organism: Bruguiera parviflora (assembly GCA_019804595.1). Lineage (NCBI taxonomy): Eukaryota > Viridiplantae > Streptophyta > Magnoliopsida > Malpighiales > Rhizophoraceae > Bruguiera > Bruguiera parviflora. The sequence goes on from CM034053.1 coordinate 1,905,289, forward strand.
GTGTGTGTGAGTTAGACAAGTGGGACAGGAAATCCACCAGGAAAGAATGCTTTCTCGCAAAAACATTTTACCATAGAAAGACAGGGATCCGAATAATCACACCCAAGTCAGAAAAAAGAAAACAATGTTAATGGAACTGTAGCAATTTATTGACTTATCCTCTCATCATCCTGGAAGCTAGAAAGTCAATGCTAAGTAATGCAACATAAGTTAGACGCAATGGACACAGGCTTTCTGTGTGAATAATTGCACAAGAAAATATATTCATCATTTGCTATGAAGGTAATAAGAAAAAAGAATCTATAATTTGTGTCACATATGGTACAACTACAAAAACAAATTTGAAAGCGGAATCTGCTCTGTATGAAACAAGAATGGTTACATTATGGCATATACTTCTACAATTTTATAGGTCCAACTATCTCTGCAACCTGTCGCCCACTGCATCAATGCCATGCCGAAGCAGATACTAAATTCCTGTCCTTCCAGCCCAATAACATAGCTCCATCTTTCTCCTCCAGTGTATAATAGTCTGAGTAACACTTAAGCAGGCTCTTTATCACAGAGTTGACATATGAGCTCAATGGGTACTGCCGGAATCCTGCCATTGTGAACCTAGATTTCCACTTGCCGAAGAGCTCATGGCGCTCCTCCCTTTCCTTTCCCTCACAAGCAATAACATTGACAATATCCCTGGCTAAACAGTGCTGCTCCACTCCAATTCTCTTCTTCTGAACCCTTCCAATTGTCACGTCAATGGACTCAAACATTGCCAGGTAATAGTCTAAAGTTTCTGCAAACCTGGTGAGGAAAGGCGTTGTGTTTGTATTTGATTCTTGCTCTACTAAAGTCGTGACCTTCGGATTAAGAGACTTGACCATTCGAAGCAGTCCATCCCTCAGGTTGTTAACATCAACACTCTCATCAGGAGTGTGGTGGAGTTGCAGAGGAAAGTTCACCACCAGGGCCTCCCCGGGCCTGACATCAAGCATTTCCGGAGTGACATCCGGAGAAAACACTGGCAACTCATGAAATTTTACAGGGATGTTAAACTTGTCAGAGATTGCAGCCAATCTTCTCCCAACTGCACCTAGTCCATCACCCCGGGCATATTTACTAACAGGGTCATCAATACCAGTGATTCGCACATGTGGAGCCCCACCCGGTCTTGCGGCGAGGGCTTGAAGAAGAGTAATCCACTGGGTTCCTTGAGCAATCTGGAAGTCTACAATATGGATATGATCCTCATTTCTGCAAGCTTCAGCAATGGCTCCATTGGCTGCCATGTAACCAAACTTCAAATAAGGACAGATTTCAGACAGGATCTGCATGTATGAAAGCAAGTCCTTGCTTTCAGGCTCTCTAGATCTAAGTGCATGATAAATGTTAGTGCCAGATGACTCCCTCCTTGCTATTAACCCTTCTACCATGTAAGCACCGAGACGCTGAATGGGTTCCCCACTGATAGACACAACACTTCTAGCAATTTCAACCAATTTGTCAAAATCTTTAATGTTGTTTTCTGCAAGAGCTTCTGCACAAGCAATCAGCAATTGCTTCAGATTCCCTGGTGGAATAGTTAGTAAAGATGCATCTTCCACTGCTTTTTGACGTTTCTCCTCAGGAGCACATTCGCCCGACTGTCTGTTTCCAGATGAAAATGATTGCTGAGGCTGAAGTAACTGAGTACCCTGGCAATCCTGGCCCCATGGCCAAGTTCTCTTACCAGGTGTTTGGGGCCCTCTACTTTCTCCTGGAGAACTAACAGGCATGGTTACATCTTCATCATTGTCAGGCCCCATTAGAGCAGTCTCCAATTGTTGCAATGCATGTTTTATGTTCTGGCTGGAAATCGCATCCCGCAAGAGTGAAAATCTTGGCCAATGGACATAACTATTGGATTCCAGAGAAGAGTTGCAAGAAAGACTGATTCCTGAAAGATTCTCTGCAGAGCTGTTTTGGTCCTGGCTGTCACTCAAGGTGGTATTGGTATCACAATCAAGTTGAGTTGAGAAAGGTGAGCTAGGTGAGTTTCCTGTAACAATTTTCAATGAGTTATTTTGCGTATCACAAGGGACAGTTGGATAAGGTGATGAGGAGGACAGGCCTGCGCCATTAACATGATATCCAAACAGGTGCTGCAAGTCCATGCTCTAAATATAGAGACTCGGAATGCTATCAATTAACCCTTGTCTGTGTAGAACCAAGCAATATCCCAAGCAATATCAGCCTGCAGAAACAAAGCAACAGAAAGGTCAATCTAGGTCACAATTTGGATAGATGTTAGCCAACAACCAAGACTATTCTTCTCTTAATGGCATAACAGGTGGTTGCTGAAGAACTAAGAGCAAGCGAGCATGCGAGCGAGATAGAGAGAGAGAGAGAGAGAGAGAGTTTAACAGACATCCTAAACAACTCAAAGAATCTAGGCATAGATTGAGGCCATCTATTCAACATTTTAAAATAAATTGAACAAAGAGACATATGAGCTATAGATCTCGTGTGCCAGATATAATGCAAAGAAGGTTAATTGTCAAGTTTCACCATCCATAACTCCTACGTAATTAAAAAAAAAAAAAAAAAAAAACTTTTGAAACCAAACAAAGGTAAGTAATACACAAGGATATAGACCCGATGGAAGAAGTTTCCAAGACATACCACTATAAATTGCTTTGGTAATCTCACACATTCCTCGGCAATTTAGTCATCTAATAGAAAACCCTCTGATTAATTTTGCAATAATTCCCCCATAACAAACTACGGGATTTGTCAGTTCTTTATTGCTTGGCTATCTATATCACGTCAGCTAAACATCCGAGTAGACCAGATCAGATACAGTGCGCACACATGCGAATATCTACATATAAAAGATAAAAACAAGTCAAAAATTGGAACTTCTTCCTCTGAATCAATCATACTCATGGATGATTAGGGTCCTACAAATAACTCCTCTGGCCAAAGACCAAAAAAAAAAAAAAAAAAAAATTTGCAAAGCAGATCGCGGTTTTTCCCTTCTGGCTTTAACATAGCAAAGCACCAGACTTTTAACAACTAGCCCTCATTGTTAATTGGTTCATAAACTCAGAGACGAATCTCCAAAACACAAAACAGAATAGATATTCCAAAAGAACCCAGTAAATAAAACATCAAATCTTCTCTCCTAAATTGATCCAAACACATGCACTAAACATGATTCAGCTCAATTTTCTTTTTTTTTCCTTTCTTTTCTTTCTTTTCACATTTCCCAGAGACAACAAGCGAAACAGAACACAACCAAGATAAAACAGCAGGGGAGCGAGTACAAAGAACTTGACAAACTTGCAAAACACACACACGCACGCACGCACGCACAAATACGTACAGTTTTAGTGAGGAAAACAAAACCCCAGAACACCTTCAAAGTCAAGAACTTGAAATAAAGCCGCAAAAAAAAAAAAAAAAAAAAGTACAAAACCAGAAATGAAGAGGAGTAATAGTCAACTCATAGAAATTCACCCGAAACTTTGTAGGCAAGAAAAGAAGAATTAAGGACTTTGTCTTGATTCTCTTGGGGGACAAGGAAGTCTTCCCTTTGACTGCAACGCTTTCTGGTCAGCCTGTTTCTAGAGCCTCGTTTTGTTTCCTTTTTTTTTTTTTTTTTTTTGGAGTCAATTTTTCCTGCAACCTTCTTGCAGAATTTCCGAAGAACGAACAGGAAGCCACACTTGAGAGTTTACATACATTTATAGGGCGTGGCCCAGGGAGGATAACGGTGACGAGGCCGTCACGTGAGAGACGCGGACGGTGTTCGACGCACGCTCGCCTTGACATATATATATATATATATATATATAAAAGCAACACGTGCGATATGACATATAAGTAAAGGACGTCAATAACAAGAATAAAATATTTTTGAATAAATCGTTTTCATAATTATATATTTTTAAATTTTAATTTTAATTGAAATTAATTAATAAAAATATATTTAAGATATATACAGTAATAATATGTTGAGAGCTCGAATTTAGTATCTTCAAACTTTTATAAAATATTAATTTTAATTTTGATAAAACAAGAAATAAAATAAAATTATTGTGGTAAAAAGGAGAAAAAAAGGCACAGTGATTCAACTAATTTGAATGTGTTACAAAAATAATTAATAATAGCACAATTAGAATAAAAATAAATTATAAGTTTCGCCCTTAAGGGACAATTTTAATTATTTAAAGATGGTCCATTTTTGCATTGCATTGTATTTTTTGGACGACGCATAATTATTTTCATTCTACACACTAATGTTGCACGAATTCTTTTTTTGAAAAAATTATTGAATTTCAGTTGCATAGTTTATCTAAATTTCAGGGAAATATTGTTTGTTAAAATAAATTAATGTTACAAAATTTAAAAGTAGTTGAAAGGAATTGATCCTAAAATAAAAGAAGAAGTTTCCAAGGGTCTAGATCATGTATTGGTGACAAGGATGGAATAATAAGAAACCAGCTAAATTTTTCTTTAAAAAAAAAAGAAATTTTAAATATTTTTTAATTATAATAAAATAAATTATTTTTTTGTTACATTTTTAAAAAATTAAAAGAACTAATAATATATTCTCAATATCATTTTTTTATTAAAAAATTTGTTAAACTGTGAATTATATTAAAAAAGTGATTTTTTTTCATTCTTATAAATCTTATATACTCTTAAATTAGAATTTAAAATTTTTGAAACAGAGAACAATTAATTCTTAGAGAAAATAATACCTAATTTGTGGAGAAAATACTAAATAAATTTATTTGAAATTTTGTAAGCATTTACATAGATACGATTTTATTTTATACATTTTATTTTGAAAAAAAGAGAAAAAAAAAAAACATATCGCTATGCTTAAACGGTATTTATGCGACTCTGATTTTGCAGTAACTTGGATGGTTCCAAAAATTTTAGTAAAGCGGCATGGCGCAGGGAGCGACTTAACGGCCAGGACAACGCCGTTACGCCGACCACGATTTGTGGGAACATTCCTCGCTCCTTCCGTGACCTCTGGTTACTAGGATTATTATTGGGCGTGCAGTGGAACGCACGCGCATCGTGTCAGGTCAAAGAAGTCAGAGGTAAGGATAGTCAACTTCCACGTGTCAACAGTCTGTTAGTGTCACTGCTGACGTGCTCCATTTGTTCTACGCGGGGCGGCCCAGTCAAGAAACAAATTTGTCACCTTCGCGCCACGTCATCGTAAAAAACGATCCCACCATCCTCGTGTTCAACATTTAGAGTTTTACAAGGCCCACCCTCGGCTCCCCAGCGCGTGGACATAAAGCTACGTATTGTGAAAATTAACATAACTCGCTCCTACCTTTGCGCCAACGTAAATATTTTCGAATTGGAAGTGTCGATTAAAAATAAATGGCATATTTTTTGTAAAGAATTAAAAATTTTAAATTCCATTTCATAATCAAACTCGAAGGAGCACAATTATTTGAGAATCCTTGACGTTAGCTTTGTTTTTTTTTTAATTTATTTTTTAATTTTAAAAATTTTTATTTTAATTAGAGTGAGTGACTTAACCAAAGTGGCATTTGATTTGCTAATGAAAAAACACGAAAAAGAATCGGCTTATGTCTGAAATGACAGACAGCTTTTATATTGTCATTCGTTTGTCTCCTTTGTCCTAGAGCTCCTTGTCAAACCAGCAAAAAGCGCGTGGCGTCAGCTAAATTAATTATATTAATTTAACAAAAAAAAAAGAGAGAGACAAGGGCAAGAAATGTAATAACCGCCATTTGATTGCATTCGCATGACGTAATGATGCTGATCATGTCCTTTTTTTCTTTTCTTTCCTCTTTTTCGTCCTGTTGAAGTTAGTTAATCTTATGGTTAATTTAAAACAAATCTTGAAACCATAAGATTAACCATAACTAAATTAATTAAGATTAATTAAACTATATCTATAAATTTAATGCTATGATAAAATATAATTTTAAAATAAAAATAATAACCTAATAAATATTTAAAGGTAAGTTTTAAAATATTAATGGATGAATACTCTAGATCAAGTATTGCTACCTCCCGTAAAAAAGAAAAAGATAGATTATTGAAATATTAGTAGAAACATATTCTAAATTAGGTGTGGTAAAGTTAGTTAAGAAATTCTACATTTACAAGTGAGTGGGAGAAATAAATAATGTACAAAAAAGACTCACACTTGCACAAAATATTATTAAGATTTTAAGTAAAAGTATATAAATTATGTAGTTAAAAAATCTCACATTAAAAATAAAAATAATAATAATAAGTAAAATATAAGTAAAAAGAATAATAAAATTGATTAAGAAATTTTATTTTAAAAGTAAAAAAGAAAATTAAATAATATATAAAAAATACTCATACTTAAAATAAAATTATTAAAGTTTTAAATAATAATATATAAATTATGTAATTAAAAAAATTAATATTAAAAATTTTAAAAAATGACATATAAATAAAAAAAATCTATATTAAGTTAAAATATAGTATTAAGTTCAAAATTTTATTATTTATTTAGACTTTATTTAAATTTTTATTTAATTTTAAACTCTTGCATTTTTTTAACAATAAAAAAATTTAAGTACTAAAGGAATATATAACTTATGACTTTTTTTTTTCTTGATTCTATTTCGAATTAGTAATCCAAAAACTGTGCATGAAATAAACTCAATGTGATTGATCATTGGATACTTATGGGTGCTATTGCAAAGAAAAAAAAAAGGAAAAAAATTAGTTATAATACATATTAAGATATGTGAGCAGCAGAAAAAGAAAAAAAAATAATCACACATCTGTTATTATCAAGAATAAAATACAGTTATAAATGATAAAAAAAAATTATTTTATTACGTTCATGTGTCTAAGTTTATCTTAAAAAATATTGTTACTTAGTAGTATATGTCAAGAAAAAGTACTGGAACTGTCTGTACAGATATACTAAAATTGTTTGCACTCACTCATGTGATGAAACCTTTAATTTAATTTAATTTAATTGAATAGCACATAAATCACAGAGTGCAATTTTTTTGGGTCCAAGAGACCCCATATCAGTCGTGCTCAAATTCTCAGCCACTGAATCTTCCTTTGTAACGTGGGTTTAATTATTTTCAATGGTCCTTATTTTTCTGGAGGTCAATCATGTTATGGCTTAATTCCGAAAGATGGGAAGTACTAGTATGATTGTCTTACTAACTATGGCGACATTAAGTGTAGATTAATATCTAAAATACGATTTAACTGTATTTATGTAATTTTATAATTTTTGTTTTAAAAAAAAAAAAAACCTGTTGTTTGTGACTGAACCATTGTTTAAACTATAAATTTACATGGATGTCACGGTTAGAAAGTCAGTGTCTTTTCTGCCTGTAATCATTACTACGAAGAAGAAGACCCCAGGAAAACCCTGCAATCTTTTTTCATTATACACGGAGGTCACGATCTTAATTTACTTTAATATTTCGTCAATATCGCCGTTTTTCACGCTCTCTGGAAGGAAATATTCGACATGACGGCCACTGATTGGTTTATCAAGTGAGAAATCAACCCGATCTTGATCATACCTTTTCTTTATTTTACCATATTATTGTAAGAGTGATGTCTATTCTTGAGGATTCTTCTTTCGGCATCGTCACAAAAAACAAAAAAAAAAAAAAAAAGGGTCAAGGCAAAAGCAACGATAAGAAAAGTGAGCTCTTTTGAGCCGAGAGACCGGGCATCTAGAGAGGGAAATCGAAGTGGGTTCTCATTTGGAATGCTTTTACATGCACAAAAAGATGGTGTGCTGGTTCTTGGATATATATTTTTTTAAGATTTTCAGGTACAGAAGAGAGCATTTAAAACGTAACTAGTTGGACGGAGATGTGCAAAATTTAGATTCCTGAACTTTTAAATTCGTTCTTCGGACTTTTCTAATTCACACATGGGCACCTTATCGATTTTATTCCGAAAAGTCTCATGCATAATTGACATTATTCCGAAAAGTCTCATATATAATTGATATTATTCCAAAAAGTCTCATATATAATTGATGGGAGAAGCACAATAAATTACAAATCATTTAAGAGGAGACCTCTTTCATTTATTGTAATTTATGAAAAGTCAATTAAATAAAATAATAATAAATTAAATAATGATAAACATCAATTTTACTTGAAATTTTTAATTAATTTTATTATAACTAATAAATAAATATAATAAAATTATATAATTTAAATTATATTAAATAAATTTAAAATAAATCTAATAAGAAATTAAATGAGTTAACAAAAATAAATTAATTATATTTTATTAATTATAACTCGATAAATACACCTTATTACAATAATTTAACTGTTTTAAATAAACTTTTAAATGTGTCTTACTAACCAATTAAATTTCTATAAATCTATATTCATCCACATAATTTAGTAAAGTTGTCACAATAAAGAAAATATAATATTACCAAAAAATAATGATTACAATTATAAGATGAAAGTTTATTCTCGTAGAAATTCAAATCATGATCCAATTGTTCTAAATCAAAATATATGTATTCTCTATTAATTGACAAAAAATTATTTTAATAGAATTATAGATAATTTTTTAATTTCAATATTAATCAAAGTTGTACGAAAAAAAATTTCTCAAAACATTTATCTCAAAATATAAACCAAATCTATATTTACATTATACCAAACTTGATCTCTACTATTTAGAATGAAAATTAAGATGCTTTTTATTAATTATCAAAATTTTAACTCAATTAAACAATAATTTACCATTGAAATGTGAATACAACAACAATTACTCCTAACTAAAAAGATTTCCTACAAGTTTCTCTCTCTCTCTCTCTTCTACTTATATTAAGTTTCTAACCATAAAATGAGGTATTTATAATTTATATTGAGTTTTTTAGGCTGTGGGTCAAATATACTACATGATAGACTTTTAATTTTATAATAATCATAAGAAGAAACCCAATTAACCTTATAACAATAACTTATTTTCCATGTATATATATATATATATTCGGAAGAAAATTTGTATGCCCTCGGATTTTGGGCTACACTGCTGTGAAGGATATATGTTCAGCTCTTAAAAAGAATTGCTGAGAAGGGAATTAAAGAAGGTTATTGTAAAAAAAATATAAAAAAAAGGAGGAAAAATTTACACTAAACCAACTATTTATGCAATAAATTCTGATTGCCAAATTTGATCAACAATCACATTAACAGGCTGCGCAAATGTGTTCACGAGAGTGTTAAAATTATAAATAGGATTGCAATAATGGGTTTCCTGTAAGCACCCTAAAGCCAAGTAATTGAGTTGGAGACTAAACAAAGGCTTTGAACGTAATCACGGATAATCATGTTTTACTCGGTTCATGTATGTCTACTTTCATAAGAGATGGCTATTAGAGGGGAGAAATTGGAGCCCTTTAGGTGACAATTCAATAATTAAGAATTGAAGTTTTTATCCAAAATTTTTGAATTTTAATTCTAAAAAAAATATACAAAATTTTAAGAAATAAAAAAAAAAACCAATGTCAAATAAATATTTTAATTAAAAAAATTAATATTAGAACTATTTTTTAATAAAAATAATTAATATTTATCGTCATAATTTATTATTAATTGTTTGATTTTAATAAATTTAAGGGAGGGAGCAAATTCCTTACACTCGCTTTGCAAACTTCAATTTCTATGTGCTCAACACGGTCGGGTAGCTAAAGAAATGAATTTCTCAAGAAAGGAAGATTGAAATTCCATTGAATTGCACAAAACCATTTCTTGCAAGGAACGAGATTAAAAATGTTACGTGGGAACATTGAAGGAAGGCGGCAATGGGAAGGAAGGAGATTGAGTTCCCATTTCTTGCTAATTGCCACACGTGATCGAAATATGAATGGATGAGATTGATGCCACGTCACCGTCAATGGGACCCACTTTGGCGACAGTAGAGTGGCAGTTTGTTTGCAGGTTCCTTCGAGCACTCTCCTCCGCACTTCATCGAACCATGTCCCATCGGATTGCTGGCAACAACCAGGTCAACGGCCTTTTCGTCAAACACGAATGCGATTAATTGTATTTTTTTTTAATATATATTTTATAAATATATTTATCATCATATTTATAAATTAAAATTAAGATATTTATTAATATTTTTATTTTATTTTTAAATTATTATTTAAAATTAGTAAACTAAATATATTATATTTAATTTTGATATTAATAAATTTAAAATTTAATACTTTATATTTAATATAAATTTTTATTTTATATTAGTGTATAAATAATTATAAATAAATTAAATTTACATTAATATTAAAGATTATATTAAATTATTATTAGACTGTCACTTTGAATAATTAATTTTTGTTATTTTTGACTTATCTTATGGGACAAATTTTATTCCCAAACGCATGGTTTTTTTTTTTTTTAAGGTGCATGAAAATTTAGAATATGTCTTCGACATGAACTTTGCTTCCAGCCCGTTAAAACAATTTCTATTGAATCCAAATCAAGAGATAACCGCAAGTCTAGTGCATATAAAATGTAAAGAAAAAAATCTACCAAAATAAATAAATAAAGTTTAATAAAAAAGGGTCATAACAATCTCAGCCTAAACCCTTTAAATTGCAGAGATTGAGGCTCTTAAGACAACAAAGAAAAAAACAACTAATAAAAAAACACACAGAGAGAGAAAGAGATTTAAGATCTATTTGATTTAATTATTTGATATTATTATTATTATTATTCATTATTATTTATTATTGATACTAATTACTAATTATTATTATAATTAATTATTAAAAATTAATAAAATATTTAATTAATTTCATACTTATTGTTATTATTGAATAACAAAATTTTTAATTCAAATATTTACCATATATATATCAATAAATTTATTTTTATTTTTATGTATTTTATTTTAATAATAAATATTGTAAGAATAATATGAAGTCAAGAAGTTTAATAAAATTTTTAAATTTTAGATCCACGGACGTTAGATGTAATCAAATGGAACATGCTAAGTCTAATCGGAGAGGTAATTAATGCACTTACAGCAAATTTGGAGATAAATACTCTTACTTTAATATTTATATACATATATATTGTCTAGTTTAGCAGTTTAATATATTGAAAATGAAAATTTTAACCCCCTCTCTCCCTTCAAAAACTAAAAATATGTAGTACTTGTTAGTCACTACAAATTTATCCTTAATTGAAAACTAATTTTGCCCTCAAATTATACGAGAAAAATCTATAAATTTTGTATTTTCAATACAAATTTAATTAGTAAGAACAAAATCTCAAACTAAATTTAATTTAAATTTGACATCATCGACACGGAGATATTGGAATTTTATTATCAATGCATGCGTGATGTGACTTTGAAACAGGGGAAGAGGTTCTTGAGTGCTCTCAAAACCATGGATGGGGTACAAAGCACCCGGCTCTAATAGCGTTCGGGCAACAATTTGTCAGTGTTACTGGCATATCACGAGGGGGATCTTTGACTATGATAGTTCAGAATGCATTTTTTACAGGGAGAATTCCAGCGTGGATTAATGGCACCCTCCTAGCCCTGATCTCGAAGACAATCACTCCTGAGGATATGAACCACTTTAGACCAATTTCTTCATGCAACGTGTTTTTCAAGCTCATCACCAAGGTAACTGTGGGTCGTCTGCGACCTCTTATGAATTCTCTTGTTGGCCTAAAAATTGATCTTGAAAAGGCATATATGATAGAAGGGACTGTAACTTCCTTCGTGAGACCATCGTTTCTCTTCAGTTTTCAGCCAAGTATGTTGATCTTATCAGGGACTGTGTCACCCCACTAATTCAACATGTGTGCATTGACCGGCTTTCCCGTCTAATAGATCAAGCTTTCAGTTTTCTCATCAGGGACCCCAATATCGCACTTGTTTTTGGCCGATGATCTTCTTCTATTCGGGGCTGCTTCGAAAAATATGGTGAAAATTGTTGAGGAGACTCTTACGTGCCTTCGTAATTTTTCTAGGCAGAGGGCTAATAATAGTAAATCCAAGTTATTTATTTCGCCAAACGTTAACAAGAACTTGGCTGGTCTCATTAGTCGCGTGTTGAATTTTTCTCCGGTGACTGACTTGGGGCAGTATCTAGGCATCTTATTATTTCATGATAGAAGAAAACCAACTTTGATTCATGATGTTGTTCAAAGGGTTTCTTTGAAGCTAAGCGGTCGGAACACAGATGAGCAGAGGAAAGTCAACTTGGTGGCTTGGACAGATGTATGTAAATAAAGATGGGCAGGGGGCCTGGGATTGCGAACGGCGAGGGACATGAACACTTCGCTCTTGTCCATGCTCAGTTGGGAAATTTTTACCGGCTCTGATAAACTCTAGGTTCAGGTGATACGGCACAAATATTTTCGAGATGGTGATTTGCTCCAAATACCGTGACGGGCTGGTTCCTCTTCCACCTGATCAGCCATTTTTGAGTGGCAGGAATCGTTTGTTACAGGGACTACTATGGAGTCTAGGTGATGGAGAGAGTATTCACTTTTGAACTGATGCATGGACCTTAGATAATCCTCTAGTGGACTCCGCGGCTGTTGCTCCTACCTCCGATGAAATTAATTGTCTTGTGATGGATTACCTTAGCGCTGGCAGGGATTGGGACTGGAGGCGTTTAGCGAATGAAATCCCAGATGATATCAAACTGAAACTACAAGGGATCTACATTCCTCCTCAGGCTAGAATGGGTGATAGGATGCTTTGGGCTCCAAACTCAGGCCATTTCTAGGATTAATTAGTTGACGAGACGACAATGCATAGGGACTGGGGCTGGATTTGGAGGCTCCCTTGTCTGCAAGGGTAAACTTTTTGTCTAATGAAAAAAGGTTTATACGTATGCTAATTGATGTTTGCATTTGTGAAAGGTGCGGAGGACACTGAGAGAGTTTAGAGCATGTCCTTCATGGTTGTAAGCATGCTGGCTGCTTGTTCAATATTCTCTTTCATATGTTGTCATTTGAGCACCAACCCACAACAAGCTTTCAAGAATGGGTTAGAGAGCTGGGTGTTTAAATGGTGGCATCACGACTTGGAATGTTTCTTTCCAAGTTGTCTTCATCTCTGCCCTGATGGCATCTCTAGGTCAATTTGCTCTAATTGACAATTTGGAGAGGACCATGGGGGTCGCTGCCCAGACAAGTAGGGTGTTGATTTCTTGGCAGCCACCATTTGACAAGGAGCTGAAGATCAACGTAGATGGGTGTGCGAAGGGTGCGCCTGGCTTGTCGGGGTTTGGGGGCCTCGCACGGGATGCTCGTAGCCGGTGGATTTTTGACTTCTATGGATTTACTGGAATTTCGATGGCGATTGATGCTGAGTTGAGGATTATTTGTGTGGCGTTGAAGTTGGCTTGGGAAAGGGGCTTTTGCTGGATGGTTGTGGAGTCGGACTCTCAGACAGCACCAGAAAAAATTACTAAAACCGATTGGGAGCATGATCTCTACTGGCCCATTTTGCGGGGTGCTTGAGTTGTTCAAAGAAGCCTTGGATGTGTCATTTGCAACATACATTAAGGGAAAGAAATTAGTGTGCTGATATCCTTGCTAACTTAAGAGTGACATCGAGAGTTCCGGCGAAGTAGTAGTGTTCCTTAGTTCTTCTTCAGGGGGACACTTTTCTTTGAGCTGTGGTTTGGTGGGTAATAAAAAATAGCTAAATAAGAGATAGAGATAATATGTATGTAAACTTTTTTGGCAAAATATATATATATATTTCTTAAAAAATAATAATAATAATTTATTGTAGTTGTTGTCTGATTCATCTTCTCTGTGGCTATTGCCAGGGATATTAATGGATATGGATATTGATAGGGTCGATGTTCCGCATCAACTAAATTGCTGCAGTGGCTCATTCCAAAAGCTATCTTGGCATCAAATTCAAAGGAAGACAACAACTTTGCAATGGTATTAACCTGTTCGCAGAACACGAAGCTTGCCTTTTGTAACCACAAAGATAATTTCTGGACTGATCTTAGTTGCAGGCACGGGCCGTATGTTGATATTATGAGCCATAAGAATCAGTTGTATGCATTAACAAATATGGATCTGTGGTTGAGGTTTGGGAACTTGGTAGCAGTCCTCATCCTGCGAAAAAGATGACCATTGAACTTCCTTCTCCAAGAAGTCTGCTGGCATCCCAATATTATGGAGATCTTTGTAACTACACATTATACTTGACAGAATCGCGTGGCAATAACTTGCTCGTTTTTCGGTTCATTGGCGAGTTTGTTGATGGGGATGGTAGATTGCTTCGAGAAGCAGACTTGCTCACTGATGAAAGCACGCACCCTTTAGTTTGTCCCTACAAGACAATACTATTTCATCTCTATAAACTGGACATGAAGAACAAGCAATGGCTAGGTGTGGAGTCCCTACATGATCAAGTGCTGTTTCTTGGCGGGAACCATTCAGTTTCAATCTCATCTCGTGACTTGGCAGGAAGTAAAGGGAATTCTGTTTACTTCATTGATGGCTATGGGATGAGAATGGAGAAGGACTACTTGTATGGAGGTCACGACATGGGTATAGTTGACCTTGAGGATGAAAGCGTCGAGCCATTTTATGAACCTGTTGCAACGAGAATTCAACCACCACCCTGCTGGATTCTTCCTTATCCATTCTAAGTGGAATATTGGAATTCCTTTCACTTAAGAGCATGTAATAGAATCATGCTATTTGCTGTATTAACCTTCTGGTGATCTAACAAATTTTTGTTATGGAATTTTTTTTTTTTTTCTCTGTGTGCTTCATTAGTATTTGTGAATGCACGATGATTTAAAAGTTCCCCAGATTTTGTTACATCCAATGGGATCAAATCACCATCTACAAATTAAACCTGTAGCACTCACTGGTCAGCGAATCAAGAACCAAACCCAATTCAATACTGGATCACAATCATTTATCTTCATTTTGTACAGAGAATTCAACTTCTTTGCTTTAGGAGACAAGCTTTTACAAGATGGGTTAATCGAACAAAAATTCAGTAGCCTTTAAGTCAACCAAATTGGGTCAATTTTTCTTTTTGGTACATGATAAGCAACATTGAGGAGGAGAGGGCGGTTTCCAGATACAAAATTACGACTCAACTAAATTGGTTCAATTTATTCTGAACGAGCTTTTGTTGGCTCCAAAATTTAATGACATGCAACTTTGGTTCTTTTCTGTTTCTATTTGTAACTAGTGTGAGGATTTTCAATTTCCGGGCTTAACTCCCTTTTTAGTATAAGAGAATGATGTGATCCTTAGAAGATTTTCAGGATTATAGTTTAAGATATTGACCTATAAGTACCCCTTCTATTCTCCCGAAGATTTGGATCATTTCACCAAGAACTGGGTTGGGCTGGAAATCTCCCAGGAGCAAATGCAGACAAAGATAAACATTCTGAGAGAGAAGTAAGTGATAAGGAGAGTAAAGAACGCAGCCGGCATGTGTCCTGTCCTCTGCAAGACAATGAGTGTGAGGCTCTTTGATTGGGAAGAACATTAACAAAGAGAATCAGATGGGGGCAGCATCAGGATCCGGAACTGGGCATGATCGAGATCCCAATACGTAATTGTACAGGAGCAAGTCCTCCAATTTAATTCCTGATTTCAGTGTCAATACGTTGAGAAAGGTCCTCTAAAGGTTGGTGTTCGAGTTAGATAGGAAAAAGAAGTCAGTCACTATCTTTAAGCTCGCAAAGGAAAAGTACCGATCTTTTCTTTTTTTTCCATGCATAGTCAAGGGCAATGCCAGACTCAGTCAAATTCATCATCATTTGCATAACTGGTTTAGTCAGTTGTTCATTCAGCAGACTTTTGAAGAAATGTGGTTTTCTACAATCTTGGACGTCTGGTTGGAATAATGGAACACAAAGAACTCTCCCTATCGTTTGTCAATTTCTTTAATCAGTCTAATATACTTGCTTTTGAGTTCACCCCCATGACACGCCAAAAAAAAATTAATGGTTTCTGAAAAATTACCTTCTAATAATTTGGCATTTTCCCACCTAGTTTAATTAATTAAGCTTTTTTTTTGGGGGGGGGGTTAAAAAAAAACTAAGAAAAACAATGGAAGAGTGGCGTTTGGGCTAGATGCTGACATTAGCACAACCAAGGCCACAGACTTCATAAACTGGGCTTCCACTTCATCGACCTTACTTTTTGAACGATTGTATTTTACACTTAAAAAATAAATAAAAGACTGTCTACCGAACAACTGATGTATAGACTTTACATAACAAAAAAAGAAAATAAGAATTTGAATTCTATTTCTCTAATTTTTTTTCTCCCTTAATATATATATATATATATATATATTATTTTTTATTGAGATTAAAAAACAAATAAATATATATATAAATAAATAAAACACCAAACGTCGTCGTTTGGTGTCCATTTTTCATTATCGTCAAAGCTGAAAAAACCCAAACTCACCCATTGCCGAAGAGGAGGAAAAACAAGAAGAAGAAAGGAAATGGCAGCCATGGCTTCGCTTCAAAGCTCAATGACGTCTCTCTCACTCTCCTCCAACAATGCCTTCTTTGGCCAGAGCCTCTCCTTTCCCTCTTCCCTCTCCTCACTATCCGTAAGTTACTTCCAAAAAAAAAAAAAAAAATCTTTTCCTTTATAAAGTTTGAAGCTTTTCTTTTGTTTTGTTTTTTTGATAATTAAAGTTTGAATCTTTTCAATCCCTCATTTGTACGTGTGCATCTAGGGGAATGCTAAATTAGTTGTTCTCTGCGGCATTTTGTTGTTTGTCTGCTGTGTTGAAAATGGGTTTGGCTTTGTATTTGTAGTTAAAGGGCTGTTTTTTTGGAAAATTTAGGAATTTGTTGGCCATTTCCATAAGGGTTTTGGAAAATTTAGGAATTTTGACTTTTTTTTTTCCCTTAATAAGGTCTCAAAAATTTTTTTCCCTTGTTTTGTTTCCCCCGCCCATTGTTGTCTTTCTTTTGTTGTGTGTGTTATTGGACTCCTTGTTGATATGCTTGACTCTGGATACGCAGGAATTGAAGTTATTTTCTGTTAAGCTAATCCAATTGCAATAATGAACTGAAAGCCTTTGAATTTTTTAAGTTGCTTTAGGAATTGGTGTTGCTGAGCTTACCGATAATACTTTTCTGTGCCGATTCAATTTCACTTTTTGTGCACTCCCTCTTGACTAGAGGGGAGATGAGTGAGAGAGAGAGACTTGATTTAGTTAATTTTGAAGAACGACTGTGTGCCAAACAATACAACTAATACTGTTACTACCTTCAGAATTCTTTTCTAATTTTATGTTGATTGTAGTTACCTTGTTTAGCAGACAAGCTTATTTTAATTCACTAAGTTGAGATGTGAAGCAAAAATAAGATATATGATGGAGTAAATTTTTGAAGACTTCTTGTTACTACACTGAGCATTGATTCATTGTATCCAAAATATCACTGTTTCTCTGAATTTAGAAAATTGTAGCTGTGCTCATATTATGACAATCTTTTTACACGTTTACATTCAGGTCAAGTCACCAGAGAAGCGATGTCTCATCATTGCAAGGGTTCGTATCTTTCATTTCAGTTCTGTGCCAATTGAGATTTCTGTTGCTGGAGCTGATGCACCAAAAGACTCTAATATTGGTTTCAACTGCATGTATCATAAATGATGCTTTGTATTGTATATATGGGTTCGTGGCTAAAGGTTCCTCAGTATCACCTGAATTGAATTTAAGGTTTTTCTGGAAAGTTTCCTTTTCTTCCCTTCAGATCATTTTGTTTGGAGGGGCATAATGTGTTTATTGTCTGTGCTATGAGAGTAATTTACCATTCTATTTCCAGGTTTTTGTTTCACTTTTTATATTTCTTTTGCTTTCCTCTAACAGCTAAAGCGATGGGAGCGGATTAAATGTAAGCCTAACAGCCTTCCAATTGTACACAAAATGCATGTTAAGGTAGGAGATACTGTTAAAGTGATATCAGGAGATGACAAAGGAAAAATAGGAGAGATCACTAAGATCTTCAGGCACAACAGCACTGTGATAGTAAATGAAATAAACCTGAAGACAAAGCATATGAAGAGAAGAGAAGAGGAAGAACCCGGCCAAATTGTTAAGGTAAAGTTTACCGTTTGGTATGGGAGTCCTTTTTGTGGCAGCCAGTTCTTATACTTCCGTCTATATGCCTGGTTAGATGTATCTTTACTTGCAACAGAAGCCTTATTCTTCATGCAATTATTTTCTTATTTAACCACAAGTGGACTTTAAACTCGATATTCCAGATTGAAGCACCTATTCACAGTTCGAATTTGATGCTCTACTCTAAAGAACAGAACGTAGCGAGCCGGGTGGGTCATAAAGTCCTCGACAATGGGAGGCGAGTACGATACCTCATAAAAACTGGAGAGATACTTGACAGTGAAGAGAACTGGAAGACACTGAAGGATGAGAAGAGCAAAGCTAAGACTGAGGTAGCGGCAACTTCATAGAAACACAACACAACTGGTCAATTCATGTAGCTTTTGAATTGTACGTGTATCTCCCCCAATGTTTACCGGTCCTTTCTATTCCTTTTTTTTTTTTTTTTTTTTTGTTACGGTCCCATGACTGATCTGCTTCCGGGGCAGAGTTGAATTGGCCAATTCGTTGCTTCGCATGGCAAAGTCTTACGGAATTCTGGCTTTAAAATGTAAGCAAGCTAATATAGGACGACCAAATAAAACGACAGAATACAAAGCAAATTTATCCGAAAATACAAATTAACGCAAAAATTTATTGAGAAATTAAATTTAATATTTTACGTCAATTTAATATATGGTTTGGAAATAAAATTATGCCATATTTATATAAAGATAGTATTAAAAATTAAATAAAAAATATTACAACTAATTAAAAAGGAGTTAAATGGGAAATAATAAAATTAATTAAGAAATTATAAGGCTATTTTAAAAAAAAAAATTGCTAAAAAAATCAAATTATATCTAAAAAAGTTATTTACATTTTATTCAATAGATGTCTTTATACGGTGATGTCGATGTGGTAAGTCGTCTATGCTTCTCCATCCCGAATCATCTTCACTTGTATAATATGGTCAGTAAATGATTGTTTACCGTTTTCGTCTTCTTACTCTTACTCCTAAATCATTGTATATACTTATTCTCTTAAGGAACCTAGGGCTACACTTGTCTTACACTATTCATCAATCAGTGAGTTAGTCATCCCATGGCTCAGAGGAACCTTTGAGACTAGTTCGACTTCTTTGCATCCAAGTAGGTGATAGCCCAAGAAAATGGAGGATTCCCAGAGCAACGAAGCTTCTCCTCCTACATATTGTGTCACTGGTGCAAATGGGTATATAGGGTCCTGGCTGGTGAAGCTTCTACTTGAAAGAGGTTGTATGGTTCATGCCACAGTCCGTGATCCTGGTCTGTATATATATATATATAGAGAGAGAGAGATATCATTTTCACCTCTTCTTCTTATTAATGAATTCCTTCCATAATAATCCCCCCCACCCCCTTTCTGCATTTTTCTTTTCTTTTTTTTTTGGTTGTTTTTTGGATCTGGTTTCTGTAAATTAAATGGTGTGTAGGGATTTAGCATGCAAAGATAGATTAAATTAGACTGAAAAAATTACAAAGAAATGCTAACTCTCACAATAGAAGAGGGCTTTGTTCTCAGAGAATGCAACCTTATCCTTGCATTAATTTTCTAATTTCTATTAATATATTAAGTAATAAATTTAATTATATGAAAATATATTTTTTATAAAGTAAATTTTATAAATTTTTATCTAATCAAATGATATAATTATTAAATTGAAATATAATTAAAGTTAAGTAATTTAATTATAACAAAATAAAACTGAGTGATAAAATTGAATTTAAGTTATAGATTCAATAGCCAAAAAATATAAATTACCCGTGAAAAGCGTATAACCCATGTTCTCAACTGACAATCCAATCCCTTGCTATTGGATTTTCCCTTCTTGTTTTTTGACCGTCAGAATTACCACTCGCAACATTGAGAATGTTTCAAGTAATGCCCTTGCTAACTGCAAGAATGTGCATAATGTCTTTATTTGATGCAACCATGCAAGTTAGCTTTGGTGAAAGTTCTTGATAAAATTCCAAGAGATGATATTAATAAAGGATGTTTGTACGGCTTATGAGTCAAAGTCTTTTCGTAAAAGTAGAGAAAAAGGTATGATTCTCGGCCAGCTTAGGCCTCTTTGTCCAATTTAGGAAAGCCTATAAGCCTTCACGGACTTCGAACATGCCTAACCAGAAAGGATGAGTAAGGTGGATCAAAGCTCTCTGGTTATTAGTCAACTCTAAGAAGAAAGAAAGGAGAATAGCTCTTTTGGTCGCATCCAAAATTTCATAAGCAAAAAAAATTCTGTTTTCTCAGTGCTTAGATCCAACTAAAATACCACCCAAAATTCTCAGAAAAAATACTGCATTTGCTACCACTATGGAGGAGTGGGGACAGGATGAAATTGTTCGAGGCCGACCTGCAAGAAGAAGGTAGCTTTGATGAGGCTGTCAAGGACTGTGATGGGGTATTTCATGTTGCAGCCTCAATGGAATTCACTGTCGCAGGAGTTGACAACATTGGTAAATGCCAACAATTACCTTTTCACCTTGCATGAAGATCAGTTTCGTTCATTAATCAGAATAATCTATGCTTCGCCACAAAGCACAGCTTTTTTACGCTAATATTTTCACCCATTTTCTTTCGGTGAACTTGAAGACAGCCATGTCCAGTCCAATATCATTGACCCTGCAATCAAAGGAACATTAAACCTTCTCCAATCTTGCTTGAAATCAAAATCTGTGAAGAGGGTTGTCTTCACATCCTCCATCAGCACAATTGCTGCTAAAGACAGCACTGGAAAATGGAGACAAGTAGTTGATGAAACTTGCCAGACTGACATCAATCATGTCTGGGACAAAAAAGCAACTGGATGGGTAGACCTTTCACTTCCCTCTTCTTTGTCACTGCAAATAAAGAGTCCTTCATTTACATGGATTGATGGGCGCTTCGATTTTTGCAGGTTTATGCGCTTTCCAAGCATCTTACTGAGGAAGCATCATTCAAGTATGCAAATGAGAATGACATTGATCTTGTTTCAGTAATTACTACAACTGTTGCCGGTCCATTCCTCACTTTGACTGTTCCATCAAGTGTCCAAGTTCTCTTATCTCCCATAACAGGTATCTATAAAAAATTCACCTCGAATATCCATGAGCTTGCAAATACAAATTGATACAATCACATGGAAACGCCTGCCATGATTTCCCTGAGAAGACAAGTCGTATTTGATGCATTTACCCACTAGAAACAGAAGGACAGAAGATTTATATATTGACTTGTATTTGCTATCCTTTAGGTGAATCAGATTTTTTTTCAATACTATTGGCTGTGAATGCTAGAATGGGTTCAATCGCTTTAGTCCATATTCAAGACATATGCAATGCACATCTGTTCCTAATGGAGCGGCCTAGTGCAAAAGGTCGATACATTTGCTGTGCCTGCCATTGTGCAATGTCTGAATTGTTTGATCTTCTAGCTGAGGAGTATCCTTATTCGGGCTCAAGTGTTCAGAGGTAACTGTAATGATACTATTAAAAGATAGACTGATATAACAGTTTCTACATTTCAAACCCTAAGTTTCCACAAATCTCCAGGTTTGCAGGGGAAAATCACGGTTCAATGCCTTCAGAAATATCTTCAAGGAAATTGAGAGACTTGGGGTTCAAGTACGAGCATGGCATTAAAGACATCATCCCAGAAACAATCAGCCATTGTGTGGCTTATGGCTTTCTACCTCATGTTCAGAAGTACAGACCTCCTGCTGTTAAAAGCTTTCAGCTGCCTCCTCTAGACTAACCTCTGCCATAGTTGTCAAAGAAACCAAGACAACGAATCCCCATTTCTTTCAGCTCTAGATGCCTAAAATTCAATGAAAAATGGGCGGAATTTTCAAAACAGAAATAAATGAAGCACCGTGGTTGTAATGACCGAAATTGTTGCTGAGGTTTGGCATCTTTCGTTTTCATGAGATGCTAGACTCCCGGTACTGAATATTTATTTCCATCTTAAATGTTAAACTATATGAGAATGTTATTATCAGAGATACTGGAGCTGTGAGTTGCGGTGATAAGTTGATCGATATGCTTTAATTTCGGGTGCCTTAACTCCATGCGGTTTGAATCACAAGCCTGTGGTAGGTGTACATAACTAACAACCAGAAGAGTTCATCAATTGAATGGCATTAAGCAGTCACCGGTGTATGGTACTGTGACTATTGCATTTAAAGCAGTTAATAGATGTCATAGTAGAACGTAACACTAATTCTGCAATGTGGTCACAACACCAAGTGAGAAAAAATGAAAGAGTCGACCCAATAGACAGGATTGTCACACTGTAGAGTTTGAAGAAGGATTAATTACTTGCAATCTTACTATCACTTTAAACAAAAAGGCTATTTTTGTGAATCAAGCAAATAGAGTAACTCTACTGTCATACAAAATCTCGTCATTTCATAATACCAAGTACGCAAACTAAATGAACGCAGTTGAACAATCACTTGGTTTTCAATAACACGATAATTAGACAAAAATGATAAAATGTTAGCGGCAAGAAGATGATTGCTTTTGAGGAAACCCCCCCCCCCAACAAAAAAAAAAGGTTTTTACGCTGCTTTAATGTGAAAGCAACTTCCCCTAGAAAAGAAATGTAGAGGTTGAAGCCAGTTGCCAAGTAGCTGAAGTTAATCATTTTTATCATCTTGTATTCACTCATGAATCTAATTATCTCGTATTGTTCCGGAGAGAAAATGTATCGGTTATCTCAATGCTCCTCTTTGGACGACAGTCTTGATAAAATAGATCATTGAGGTTTCGATAAACTTGGTTTGCTTTGCCCAAGAACTGAGCCCACGAAGGCTATGCGGGCTCTTGTTGACACGTCCGTATAATGGGATTTTGGAGGAGGGCTGCTATGATTAACATATCGGTTTTTGTAGGACAATGATACGTCTTTCTTATCAAAATCATGTGAATCGCTAGTAACATGGCTAGTTTTACCAGGAAGCGGAATGTGGGAGGCCAAAGAAGCAGAAGTTTGAAATTTTGAAAAACCAGCAGGGAAGCATTGTTATTGGAAATATTTCTCTTAATGAATTCCCTGGAACTTCTATGGTAAATGGAATATACAGAACTGTAATCAATCAAATATTGCAAAGCCCCGGTATCTATTACCAGTCAGAATTGGACCATAACGAAATTTCAGTCTATACCGACACCATAGCATCCGCTTGAGGAGGGGGCAGAGATGACTTATAGAATGGTAGAAATACAAGGATATGGGCTCGCGTGAGTAGAAAACGGAAAATAACTATTTTAGTTCTGTCATCATCTATGGGTAGAAAACTGAGGAAAAAGACAACTTATTTGATTCCGTTAGAAACATTCATACTGTCCAACCTTTTTTGGGTCTCTTCAATTTTTAGTCTCCCATTTTTCAATTTCAATTTTTGATGGTTTTTGTAGCAATGGTATGAATCCAAGACAGTTCGTACACAAAACATCTCAGAAGACAACTCCAAACCGTTCCTAGAAGAATGAAAATGGCTCAGCAGGTGGCATCCCACCACAATGAGAAGTCCAAATCACGGGGTCCATACCAACCGCACTAAATATCTTCATTTGTGTTCATCTGCCTTAAACTACTCCCACCAGTAAATTGGATTCAGAATGGAATCATTTCATCATTAATTTCACAGATGCGATGCAAGGTTTAGTCTGCATTTATGAGGTGCATGTGCCAGCATTTATTGCCTCACAGAAGGAAATCAAATATTTACCCTTCTAAATGGACTAACAAAGGCACCACTTTGGATTCAAGAGAGAATCAGGGAGAGAAAGGGATTGGGCCCTCACCTTATCTTGAATGCGAGCTGCCCGTTCACCCAGAGTTTCTATAAAGAATCTCCAGAGTGAAAAATACCTGACCAAGCCATTCATAACACAAATTCAAAAGGGATTAGAAATTGCAGGAGGCAGCAGAATTTATAAGTGAACATCTAATATCTAATGATTCTATATATTTGTCCTCTGCCTTGCTTTGGACTGAGCTCTGTCTCGACATAGCCCTCCAACGAGGACCACATGCAGCGTTTTCACACCTCACAGTGCATTGTAGAGCAGAATTTCTCACTCTTCAGGCATGCATGCTAAAATATGGACTTGTTTAGAAGAGGCCTATGCTTTTTGAGTCACTAATCCGTGGTGAATGAGGACGGATCCTCAACGTGATCCAATTAATTATTCTCTTGCTTTGTCTCCTAGTGAGGTAAGAGGTAAAAAAACAAAAATGGCAGCAACATCAATGTCTTTTATTTTTTATCAGTGTTATAGGACTTTGTGGTATCCAAATTTTGCTACACTGGCATATAATTAAGTCTGCAAATCCAAGCACATTTCAAACTTACCTGCAAGTTAATAAATGAGATTGGATGCTCATGGGTTGTGGCATTGATTCTCCAAACTTTGTCAAAATCCATGTCCCTTCAAAATATATTGCCTCCCAATAGAAATTAGTAGTCAATACTAGTGCATTAATAAGGAATCAACTTTACCTCAAAATTTTCAATTTATTCTTGGGTTCATCAAGCATATCTTTTTTACCAAACATTTCAAATTAACTGACTTTTTTTTATGAATTAGTCTGTTCCAAAGTCATGAATTTGTCACTATGTATCTGGGACTAGCTCAAACATGTACGAGGGGACACAAGCATTCTCATAAACATTTAACTTGAAACAAAAGCCTTAAATGAAAAGGCAGTACAGTGGCATGAGAAATGCAAAGTTAATTGGAGGCAGATACAACTATACCATTGAGCAAAAAGAATCTGATATACTTGGAAGTCACTTAAGCGTGTGAAAGAAGAGTCAAAATTCCTCCAAATAAAAGATTCAGATAAAACCTCTACCACAATGTCAGACAAATGGAATTCACAACCTCATGAAGAATATTCAGCATCCATCTCCCCATGGCCTCAGGGTCTGCAGATCACCACAAAGCAAGGAAGGAGAGCTCTCGGATTGAGCAGATAAAGCTCCTCAATGTTAGAATAGAGACCAACTTTGCCAGCCAATGAATCAAACCCAGTTTGGCTAGTTATCTCTTGTATATTGTCAAGAGGCCTATGAACTCTCCCAGCAATCACCCTACATACCATCAAAGCTTTCCTCATTGGAGGATCATCTTCAAACATTTCAATAGATTCAAAAGCTCTTCCACTTGTGGAAGTTGTGAACACACCAACTCCATTTCTAAGCTCCTTCTTTGCAGAGAACCCATTTCTGATAATTCGACAAACACAGCATATTTCGGATACACAGAGGCTTGAGGAACCATTAAGACCAAGGGAGCAAGCAAGAGTGGTGCCATAGAACCTCAAAAGCTCATTCCCATCAGCTAGACAACGAGGGTGTTTCTTGGGGAGCTTGCTGGCCTTAATTTTCACCATCTCTCTATATTCTTCAAATCGTGCTAGTGTTTTTTGCATGTTATGGACTTTCAGTACTCTCTCAATTCGACCACAATGGTTTTCGCTCTTCAACCAGCTTGTCCGGCATATGATTTCAACAATCTTTCTCGATGAGTCGCCTTCCACAAGCTCAGTGACTGTCACAAAGATTTAGATAGTTAAGAGCTAAATTTAAAAGCTACTTCAAAATCAATAAAGCGGCAAAGAATTGATTGACTAGGAGAGATTAACATCAAATTAGGAGACCAGAATGAAGAGCAATAATCAAGCAGTCCCTGTAGAAAGTGGAAAACTCAGTTCACTAGCCTGAAAGTCCTTGCATTTTAGAAAAGCTCAAAGTGAGAAGTTGAAGTCCTTAATTCAAACGTGGGGTCAGAAAATTATATGTAATTTCATGTTGTGAGGATAAGAAGAACAAGGGAAAGGAGAAAGGCAAACCATAAAGATGCTTTAGTAAAAGGGAATACAAATATACCTCAAAGAAGTGAATTTTACATATGGAAGACATGGAACAAAAGTTTCAATGAGGAGTGTCTTACCAGCATGCTTAGAGAGATGATGGTTTTCAGCAGCTTCCCTTTTGCTAAACTGCTCTCCACATTTGTGGCAAGTGATTGTACAAGACCCATTAAGATCTGTCCCAAGAGAGGCCCTAGTGCTTGAATGCCCACCACCAAAAGCAGCAGAGCCGACAAAGCCAGACCCTTCCCCGTTGGAGAAGAGAAGTGGAGACTTAGTTGGAGGAGTTGCTGAGTTCCTTATTGAAGGACTGAAATAGTGCATTGTTTGGTGCCCCCCAGGCCCAGGTGTGCCTGGCCTTAAGGTCCCAACAAAAGTTGAACCACCACCACCACTACAGCTACCAGCAGCAGCAGCAGCAGCAGTATTACCATTTTTGCCACCACTTCCAACCCCTTCTTGGAACCCACCAAAACCAGTGATTTTGAGCTCACACCTTGAGTTACTCAAAATGACTTCATGGGTAATTGGATTAAGAAACTCACTGCTCCCTATGGACCTTGGGCTGCAGCTAGGTGGCTTCTCCATGTGTCTTTTGCTCCCATGGATGACATCTTTGAGATTTGCGATGGACCTGGAACACCCTGACCTCCCTGCCTTTTTGGTCAATATTGTGCTCAAATGCCTCCTGGATTTTGGGTCATGAACATCTGATGGCTCTGACTTGCAGTGTAAAGATCTCTTCAGGGAGAACCACACTGTTGGCATACTTTTACCTGACAATCCTTCTCTTCTTTTTGTTCTGCTTGTTGTGCTTTGAAAAAAAACAAAAAAAACGCTTCAGAAATCACAGCTTCCAAATATAAAGCTCTTCTCCATCTCTTCAAGAACGGACATCAATCTTTCATCTTCCATTGCCCTCGCTTTTTCTGCATGAAAGCTTAAAAGAAGAATCTTTTTGTATATACCATTGGTCTCTAATCCACCCAACCTCTATTCTTGGCACAAAACCTCCTCCACTTTCCCTGCAATTTCCTCTCTGGTTTTTAGTCTGAGCAACTCTTTTCAAAATGTGAAGATGCAGCCTGAGAAATTAGGAGAGAAAGAGCAAAAACTCCTGTGTTAAGCTCACAAAAGATTTGGAATTTCTTTAATTCTATATTTAGGGCCACCTAACTGTCATCGCATTAAGCAGGTTGTGGAGCTTTTTCTAAAATCGTTGTTCATGAAAGATGAAGAGAGAGAAAAATGGAGACTGTACAGAAAAATCCAAAAGCCAAGACCCCATCATAAAAGCAGAAAACAAATCCTTCAAAGAAAATTTAGAATCTCTGCCCTTTGGCCATGACCACACAAACATGAAAAAACCAAGCATGGTCACACACGATGGTCATTAGTGACAGTCACAAAAGACTGTAACTTGCAGACTGTGTTAAAAAGCCACAGATCATAAAGAAAGGTTCAGAAATTGGCTCTTTATGACACATTCAATTTCGAATTTAAATTTTTCAGTCAATTTTATGCTTAGACACATGAGAGGCTCTGTATTGTACAAATGTTTTCCAAATGAAGACATTTTTTAATCTTAAAAAAATTATAAATATATTATATATTATATCTATAAATTAAAATAAAATTTTATTTTAAACCACCCATTGGTAGAATTTCTTGAACAATGCCATAACTGTTACATCAAAATATAGTCTAATTTATCATACTGGTAGAATTTCATGAATAATGCCATAATTTTTACATCAAGATATAGTCTAATTTATCGTCTTTATAACTTTCAATTCATGACTTTCATGGCTTCATGACTTGGGAATGTTTGATTCTTTCAGTAGCAAATATTGTAAACTGAAAGGTCAAAAAATTATTTTATTAGTCTTTTAAGTACCATATATTTCTCTAAGTGTTAGTGTATTTCTTTAGTGTTACTGCATAGAGATAGTTTATCAATAATGTTTGGTTTTTTTTTTTTTTTTTGGCCCTTTAATCTAACCCTAACGATGTTGTACTTAGTTTGAGATTGAAATTGAGTTTTACTATTATAATTAGTAAATTGATGGTCATGAGATTTATTGTCGATAAATATAATTGATTATTTAATAATTAATTATAGTATTTTAAAAAATATATAAAATAACAAATTAGTTAAATTATAATTATTTTATATAATACTTAAATTATTATTTTAAAAAATTATTAAACTATATTATAATTTTTGTATTTTTTATTATATCAAAAATTATTAAAATATTATATTTTCTGAAATACATATTTAAATTGTAGTGTATTTTTATAAAATATAAATTTTATAATTTATCAAATACTAATAAAATTATATTTAACTTAAAACACAAGTTTTCAAATTACAATTATAATCCCAAACAAACACACAATAAGTGTCAACAAGTTTTAACTTAATAATTAAAGTTGATATTATGAAATTTTAAAATCTCATCTTCAAGTCTAACTTTTTTTTTTTTTAAATTAACTTAATAATTAAAGTTGATATTATGAAACTTTAAGATCTCATCTTCAAGTCTAATCTTTTATTTCTAGAAACAAAAAAAAAAAAAGATTTACGAAAAAAAGGTTAATTCATGAAGTTAGATAAAATATATTTCCCACTCAGATCCATGAAGTTAATTAGATTTAGTCGTGCAACTACAGAAATGTCTCAAGCAGTTTGGCAACTGGGGGTCAAAATCATTGTTCCAATTGTGTACTAGTTCGTATAATTTGTTAGAAGAAAAGAACTAAATGGGTTTGGTCATATGCTATTGTGTTGCAATAATACCAAAAAACATAGCTTTAACCTTTGATTGTGTTGCCATCAAAGACTAAAATACAATGGAAGTTGGAAACTGTTTGCCATCTAAAGGTTAGAACATCACACATCATAACACCCAAAGGTTAGAATTTCAATTCTCTTAACCAACAGCAGATCAAACTATAAATCAAAGTTATGCACCAGGTTTTTTTTTTTTCTTTTTCTTTTTTCTTTTTGATATATGTGAGGTAGCATTCTAAATTTCAGGTTAACATATTTGCTTTTTAATTCACATCTTTATGCATGTTCAAAACTCAAATCTTAACCATCTACATTTTTATAAAAAAAAAAAAAAAAAAGAGTTGCAAATGCTGGAAACCACTAAAAGACCACAAACACCACATCCCCTCTTATGCTGGGTTATTTCAGTTGTTGTACCATTTTCTCACTTTCTTCTATGTCTGGATTATTGTTGTACAATTTTCATTTTCATGAGAAACCCATTTTCCTCGTAGGACCCCATTACTGTCTATAACCAATTTTCGTGCACTACCGGGTCTAGTTTTGTGTGAAGAAGCTCCAAAGTACATGCAAATGAATGATCCATTTGTTGGTGCTCCAAAGCCATGGCCAACAAAAACACTCACAATCTCGGGTAAATGGGAATTTTGATTTATGGCATAGAATTTGTGGATTTTCATAGTAATAATATATTCCTTTAAAATAATAATAATAATAATAATACTTGTAGGCCATTTACGGTAAAATCATGCAACTAGTATTAAAATTCATATTATATGCTATGCAAGATTTCTTTACTGTTACTGGTTTCTTCTTCTTCTTCTTCTTTTTATTATTTATTTTTTATTATTAAAAGAAAAGAAGAAGAAGAAGAAGAAGAAGAATAGGACTCACAGTTCTGTGATCCCAGTCACTACTCTGGAGTATAAGAGGATAAATATTAAGATTAGTAAGAATCATCAACTATTCTAATACCTCACATTTAACTCTATTAAATACTTTAACGATAATTTAAACGTATAATTTTATGATACAAACAAATAATTTAAACTATAAATCACAACGAATTAGCTAGTGGTGTTTTAATCGTTGCTTAATCCGGCTATTTGCATGCATGCATGCATGCATCATACCAAATGGGCACGCCAAAGAGGCGAATTTAGTGAAAATGATGGTAAGATGCGGTCTAATGATATAATATTAATTGATAAAATTATCTTATGTAAAAGCAAATTTTATAAATAATTTTTAAAACATGACATTTAAACATTTATTGCTTGAAAATGGGTCATGAAAATATATTTAATATTTTACGGTCGAATTGATTATACGTGATAGGGTCCGTATGATTTATTTATGAGTTTTGCTTTGGGCTAATGTGTAGGGAGGAGTCGCAATTAATAGGGTCCGTACACATGTGTATAGTGAGTACCTATTCGATGCAAGCACGAGGTGGGTATTTCACATTTGACAACCCCCCAAGCCTCGACAATGTTATTTTATTTTATTTTTTTCTTGTTTTTGGTTTCTTTCTTTTTTTTTTTTTATATATATATTTACTGCGGGGTCATGACTTGGTCCAAGTTCACTTGCATTAAATAAATTATGAAGTCTTCTTAAGCACTTGCGCGTAAAAGCTTTTGATGAAGATGAATAAACAAGACTTGGTCCAACTAAAAATATATAATAAAATTTAATGTTATATCCCAATTTAAAAATGGTAAAATATTAAAAAATTTTAATACTTGTATAAAATAGTTTAGTCTCATTTTTGGACAAAGTCAATTGGGGGAGGGGGAGGGGGAGGGGGAGGATGCAAACTTAGTTATTTCCATTTTTTTTTTTTTTTTTGGTTTTTAATCTCCAACTTGACCATTTCAAAGTTTGGAACTTGTAGCTTTTACATGGATATTTAATAATCCATGTGACTGACAAGTTCTCTCATTATATTTCCCTACAAAATATACTAATTTTCTGATTCTTTTTTCTTTTTTTTTGGGTGCCTTTTGTCTCTGCCTACCCTTTTATGGGCTATGACTTTTTGTCGCATATGTTTTGGGGATTTGGTTCAATGGTTGCATCTACCCGTGCACTCATTGTCGGCCCTGTTAGGCTGGAATAACACATTTTGCTTAGACTCATATTAATTATTAATTTGAAGGTTGAATGTAGATCACATGCCTCTCACTCCAAAGTCACCACTCATCGAGACGATAGCGAGGTTCCAAGGAAATTTATTCGGAAATGGACTCACTCGATCGGCTCAAACTTGGCCCGACTCTTGTTCTACCAAACCCGGCCCAAAATGACGTCTAAGACCACTTGGTTGCTCAATTATAAGTGAAATTTCGAATCGAGCCCCATAAGTACACTAAAAGTATTATTCTTTTCACGAAATTTCTAACATTACATACTATATATTAAATAAATAAATAAATAAATACTATATATATATATATATATATATATATATAGAAGTTGTTCATTGTATTGAATATATTAATTATAAGTAGCCCGACCCACAATTAAATTGTTCAATTATGGACTGATATAATTTATAACTTGGGCTGGGCCGATATGTGGACCGGGCTTGTAATTCTCTCTTGGGCCTATTTCCCAAGCGATTCCCCCAATTATCATCTCCATCCGGCCGGCTCTGCAAAAGAGATCGCCGCCTCCCTTGGTCTCTTGTGCTCGCTCGCTCGCTCGCTCGCCTGCTTACGTGCTCTGAAGAGTCACCGGAAGCTCGGCGATAGCAAAAGCACGTTGTCGCCGAAGAGCAGGATAGCGAGACGACATGGAAGGGAGGAAGAGGAAGGAGAGGGGCGGCACCGTGACGAGGCAGTCCAAAGGCAAGCCGTTCTCGTCCTCATCCTCCTCCAGCATCAAGAAAAGTAAATTCCGTAATGGAAAGAAGAAGGCTAAGACCGGTGGCGGCCATGCTGGCCGTGGGGAGCGTCGCGGCCCTCGCTTGCCTTCCGCTCTGCGGAAAGAGCTCGACCGGCTAAATCCTAACGAAGGTGACGAAGACGTCGGTTCTGAAGAAGACGAGCAGGGAAAGGACGTGTACGAGTACGAGGATGGAGTGCCTGAAGAGGAGTCCAGAAAGAACCGCCGCTTTGATACCGTCGAGAACTATGAATACGAGCTGCCTGATGATTTTCAGGTTGTTCACCTTTTTTTGTTTTTTTCCTTGTTTTGATCTTCCTTTTCTTTGAATCTGAATCAACTGCTCATCTTAAGGAAACTACAAAATTTGATTTTAATTGGAAGATTCTTGAATTTTTTTTTTTGGGGGGGGGGGAGCATTTTGTTGTTTGTAGTCCCGTTTGATATTTTTGTTTAATCGTTTGGTAATGTCGTTGTCTCTCTTGTTGCTATGTTGGAATTTTGTTATTTCCAAAACACCGTTCTGAAAAAAAAAAAAAAAAAGGGGTAATAAAAATGGAAATCAGAATTGTTGCAACTGAACCATTGGGTAGATGATACATGGATTTCTCTCCAGAATTTTGGATGAATTTGGATTTGGAAAATTCTTCTCCAGGACTGGATCTTTTTTGTTATGCTGATATCCAGAAGCTGAAAATGGATTTCACGCATAAATGAAGTAAATTATGCCTGGCATGTAAATTGTGCATTAAGAAAGCCATGGTATGTTGATGTTTATTATGTCAAATAGTTTGCAGTCTGCGAGGTGGAAGAAGTAGTCCTGGGCATCCTGGCTATATTCGTGTCCCTTAATGTGTACTTTCATTATGTGATAACATCTTCCAGTAATGCATGGTCTTGTAGGATGAGGATGTGCGATCTGATGATGATGATGATGATGATAATGACTTTGATGGCGGTGAAAATAAGAGTGGAGGCTCTCATCTTATGCGGGGTGATACACAGCAATTTGGTGACGCTTCTGAAGAGGAGGCTGATGAAGGGCATTTGAGGATGTTGCAAGATATCACTGGATTGCCAAGAGAGGCTATTGATGGTATTACTGATAAAACATAGCAAGTCTGCATGAAGCCCTTTTTTCCTCTTTGAGTGCAGAAATGAAGGCTCAATATATATCTAAGTTGAATAAACATCTTGAAATGCTTTTTTATGGCTTTTTCAATATCTCCTTTTAACTTTGTAAAGTAAACACAGGTTGTGAGAGGACAAAACTTTTCTTACTTCTAGTAAGTTTTCATTTAATTTCAATTTCTACTCACTGTTGGAGGATAACAGATGGAAATAAACACAGGTCTTGAATGAATGTGGTTGGAATAGGCTGAACACTGCTTCATCATGTCCTTTTTTGTTTTGCATGTTTGTGGAACATTAGAAAGTTAAATTGCTGCTTAAGCCTTTAAAAAAGGATCTGAAGTCACATCCATTGTTATTTATATTAGTTAGCTCTGACTTTAGGTTCATATTGCTGTCAGGCAAGAGAAAGAAAAAGAATGTTGTTATATCTGAGGCATATCCAGAATCTGAATATAATCCAACACGTGATGTCCTAGATGGCAATGGCCTCGTCTCAATTGAAGATCTTCTTGAAGGTCTTCAAGGGAAACCTGGCTATAGCCAACTTCGTAAGAGAACAGGTCAAATGGGGAGAAAGTCCATGACCGTTCAAGCTCCTCTGCCAAAGGAAGTTCGAGACAAGTTGGAGAGGAAGGCAGCTTATGACAAATCAAAGAAAGATATCACAAAGTGGGAACCCTTGGTCAAGAGGAACAGGGAACAAGCTACTATTATATTTGATAAAGATATAGACTTGGGCTTTTCAACTGTAGGGGCAATTGCTTCTGAATTTGAGCCTAGGACTGAATTTGAGAAAAAAATGGCTTCATTAGTTAATGATGACAAGGTTACGGAGGCTCACAAACAAGATGGTGCAAGGCTCCTTGAATTAAATAAGGTATGGGCTCCTTAACTATTTTTCAGTTTGCCGAAGTTAGTGTTTAGTGTTTGTTAAATGTGTTTCACCTCTTTCTATTATACTTTTCTTCGCCTCTGTCTTCACTCATGAGTTCTCTTGCTTAGATGCCTCTTTTGCTCACAATACCAGGTTTGCATTTAGACTCTCACCACCATAACATAACATTCATGAATGTTGGATACATAATGATTACTCGTATAAGACATTGATCGGAAATCCATTTGCTTTGGGTTTTCTCATTGCAAGGAAATATGGAATCTTTGAACATGTTGTGCAACATCAGTAACACTTTACAGTATGGAGCATAAGGCAGTGTTGGAAGTGAAGTTTGCGATCAACAATTGATATCACTTTAGATGTAAGATTTAGTTCTTTTGAGAAAACAAAGAATTGTATAGTAGGAAAATAGAGGGCATAAGATGATGATGGGTTGAAACAAAAGTTATAGCGACTGGAAAGATAAATTCCTGATTGTTGTGGTTACTGGATTTGTGTCAGAATGCCTTTTCTCTGTTGGGATCTTGTTATGTATTCCTATCTTTGTAGAGCTTAAAAGGCTCTGTTAACTTGAGTTAATCTACTACTTCTAAGGGCAGCACTGATCAGTTCTTGTTTTTGCATTTGCTGATCTGTTACTGTAATGGAATGTAAGTGTAGAAATATGTGGATGTGTTCTGTTAGTTAAGTCATTATGTGGGTCTTTCGTTGATATTTTTGAAACTGTGCTGTTCTGGATATACTAGTTTGGCATTAACATCAGCTATATCATTTGGCTTCCTGTTCTTCTTTTAACTTTCCTTTTTAATGTATCTGCTGAAATTCAATTGTGTTCAAATTGCCTTGCAGGTATCTATTGAAGATTTTAGGATTAGACAGGATCATATTGCCAAAATGCGCAGCCTTCTATTCCGTCATGAATTGAAGATGAAACGAATTAAGAAGATTAAGTCCAAAACATATCATCGTCTCCTGAAAAAAGACAAAATGAAGGCAGCATATACTGAAATACTTACGGATCCAGAAGCAGCTAAAGAACTGGCAACAAAGCAAGAGCGCAAGCGGGCTGAGGTCAGTGAGAGTTTACTTAGTATTTTATGATATTGGGGATGCAGTAATTAAAGCATTGACATTAATTCCTTTTCCTTTTCAATGTGATGTAGGAACGCATGACTTTGAGGCATAAAAACCATTCAAAATGGGCAAAGCGCATTTTAGAACGTGGTTTGAATGTCCAAGATGAAGCTACCAGAGCAGCTCTAGCTGAACAGCTCCACCAGCATACTATTTTGACCAGGAAAATGAACTCTATGAAGGACAGTAGCGGCAGTGATGACAGTACTGATGAGGAAGAGGATGAAGATTCAGCTGGCGTAGATGAGGGAGCGTTGTCCAAGGTGTTAAAGAAGGCAAAAGATAAGACACTGAAAGTAATAGAAGAAGATGATGAAATCCCAACTTCAGGAGTTCTTTCTTTACC
Source organism: Bruguiera parviflora (assembly GCA_019804595.1). Lineage (NCBI taxonomy): Eukaryota > Viridiplantae > Streptophyta > Magnoliopsida > Malpighiales > Rhizophoraceae > Bruguiera > Bruguiera parviflora. The sequence continues at coordinate 1,940,500 of CM034053.1, forward strand.
TTTCATGGTAACACTTTACAAATAATTGTCTATTTTGATTTTTAACATGTATATCAGATTCTTTACTTTTCTTCGGTTCTTTTTCTTCCTTTTTGGATGGATGCTTGGGGGGAGGGGCTGGGTAAAAGTGAAGAAAAATGAATGATGTGGTGTGCTTGTTATTTATTTATTTTCTTGTCCTTTTTCTAGTTTAAATCTCCCTTTGAAGTTTTGACAGGATCTTTTTTTAGCTGATGATATTCACTCTTCTTAATTTGCTTTGGCTAGGTACGAGGTCTGCAAAAAGGGAAGGGAGATTTCCTTAGAGAAGCTAAGCTTGCCCTTCAAGAGTATGAATCATCCTCCAGGGAGTTGGAGGGTGCAAGTGTGGCAGAAAGCATTAATACAGGTGCTATGAGTGGTAGAATGGTGTTTGGTGTGCCTAAAAAGCAGGTTGTGGAATCAAGTAATAAAATGAGGCTAGACAATAGTTTTGGTAATAGTGACAGTGAAGATGAACTGAAAACCAAAGAAGATACTGCTCTTATTGATATGGGCAAAAGTGATGATTTGCCAAAGGATGTTAATGTTAGATCTGTTTGGCATAGTGAAAGTTCTCAGTCTCATCAGGGTTCTGTTTTTAAGGTTAGCAAATTTCTGACTTGTGTTGAATATTTCTTGAAGTCTTTCTATTCCTTGTGTTCTGATGGTACAAAAATAACCTATTTCATGAGTACAGAATTCGGATGATATTGGTGGAGACTTGGGCCACAAGACAACCTACGAAGTTGCTATTTTCGCTTCGGACACTTGGAAAAAGGTTATTTTTGACTTAGATTTCTTTTAGATTCTATTTAGTTCCTTAATGTGGAAGAATTATTTGTGCTAATACCAGTTGCATATACCTAGCAGATGGGAACACAAAATGAACAGGATAGAAATACTAAAAGGCTTTCAATGCCCCCAATGAAGAGTCCACAAGATGAACCTGTTAGGCCAATTCAAGATTTGGAGGTAATGGCTTCATTTCGTTGTTCTCTTTCTGTCTTATCTGATGAGTGATATCTTAAATTATTCTTTCTTTTCTCGGGAACTATGAAGGACATTGGTGAGGGAAGTGATTCAGATAGTGAAGGACGGATTACTGACGGGATATTGTCTGCTGGCCCCAAGCCATCTTATGAGCTTCCTTCTCAAGCAGAGCTTATTCATGAAGCTTTTGCAGGCGATGATGTGGAAGAGGAATTTACCAAGGATAAGGAGGAAATTTTGAACGAGGAAAATCCAGAGCCAGAAAAGCCCATTTTACTTCCTGGTTGGGGCCAGTGGACTCATGTACAGAAAAAGAAAGGCTTACCTTCCTGGATGGTGGAAGAGCATGAAAGTGCGAAGAGACAGAGGGGTGAGACTCTCAAGAAAAGGAAGGATGCACATCTCAAGCACGTTATCATCTCTGAGAAGTTGGATAAGAAGGTCAGTAATCTGATTGTATGATGACCAAACATCTCTCTCATACCATGTCACTGGATGTATGGTGGTAGTTTTTCTCTCCGAAAAAAAAGGAAAGAAAAAGAAATGAAGAAAAACAGTTGTTAGTTGTAGACTCATAATTTGCCATGCAATGATCTCAAATACAACGATGTTGAACCTATGACCGTATAATGCTAGTTTTTTCCTCACTCCCAAGCAACTGTATTTATTACACACAGTATAAGTTGAAGTGGTAATTAACAATTTCTGTTATGTGTCAGATTTAATAATTATGGCATATTCTGGGGTGACTAACAGATCTATTTTTTTCCATCTAAATGTTGCAGGCTGAAAAACTGCATTCAAAAACATTACCTTACCCTTTCACATCGAAGGAAGCCTTCGAACAGAGCATCCGCATGCCTATTGGACCTGAATTCAACCCTGCAACAGCAGTTGGTGTACTTACTCGGCCTGAAGTGAGCTACTTTGTCCTGAATTCCGGGCTTTTATATTTGACCTTTTGGATTCCTAATCAAATTATGTCAAAGTTTATTTTATTTTATTTTTTTCTCCACTTGAATTATTGGAGTAAATAAACAAAAAAAAAAAAACACAATGGTTAATGGTGTTAATTTATCTACTCGGATTTCTATTTTCTAACCCCAGGTGGTGAAAAAACCTGGAGTGATCATCAAACCAATCAAATATGAAGACGTTGATCCATATGAGAAAGCTGAGGAGCACAAACGGAGCGGACAGAAACCTAGGCAAAACGGACAGAAACCTAAGCAAAAAATGAATCAGAGTAAATCCAGAGTGAAGCCAGTGGTGGTAAAGTCATGAAAAGATGGAAGAGAACTCGTATGTTTACGTTTGAACGAATTCATAGCCGCAATTCTGTGGTTGAGGCATTTGATCTTTGGTAGCCTGGAGATTTCCAGCAGCAAAAGCCATTTTCCTGGAGGCACGAAGCTTGAATATTAGAGATAATAACGAGAAAGTTTTTGCTCGTGTTCAATTGTAGTGGTTATGGAATGCACATGACACAGCTGCTGCAGAGTGTAACCTCAAACGAAGGTTGGTCTCAGAGAAACTCAGAACGGCCGGTTCGGATTATTTTAACAAGCAATTAATGTATGCTTTTGAGTGACAGATACTGAGGGGAACAACATGCTGGTTATGGCGTCCCTCGTTTTTTTGTTTACCAGAGGAAAATCCATGGGGACATAAAATTAGATCATGTTTGTTTAGACCCAAGTCGCCATTCTAGTTTTCCGCCCCAAGAAGTTCATACGGCAGAGCCGAAGCCACGCCTGTGGCCTCATTTATGAAAAAAATTAATTTATTAATATTAATTAACATAAGATTAAATAAAACAAAAGTATTATCATAAACCTCGACATGATATCATATAGTAATTTCAATCATGGATATGTAGGCTAGAAATAAATTAATAATTCATAAATTGAACACAGAAATTATTAATGTGGCTAAATATAATTAATAAAATAAAATAATATTTTTTTCTCGTCATTAACTATTTTTGTATTATTATAATAATATTTATATTATTTTATTTATTACATCTATCACGTATTTTTTTATAAATACACAAAAATGAAACTAGACATAGTAAAAACCTAAAAAAAAAAATTATAAGAATATTTGATAATTTTTTAAGTGATTATATCAAAAATACTGTAGAGAACATTTATCATGTTTATATATAGTAATTCGTTTATATAGTTTTTCCGTATGCTGCTGGTCTGCCTAAAAAAAAAAAGGAAAAGTCAAAAAACTCCTGGTGACGACGCCCTTAACTGATAGGGTATTTTTGTCAATTCACGAATGGAAAAGACATTTCTCGTGTCACTCGGTCCAGAAACCAAAACCCGATGACGGAACAAACCGAGGGCTAGCGAGATCCTCACCGCCGCTTTTACGCTAATCCGACGGCCACTGTTCTCGATCCGCGTGCATTACTCCCATTGGTGAAATCCAGAATCCCGTTGCTCTATATAACCATCGGAACAACACCCCTCTCTCTCATGCTCAAACTGTCTCTCGCTGTAGCCTGCAGTTCTCTCTCTATCTCTATCTCTCTCTCTCTTTCTCCGGTTCCCTATCTGTGAAACGTTGTTGTAGTTGTCGCCGGGAGGGGGGGCTTTATGGCGGGTAGAGGCAAAACCCTAGGTTCCGGAGCGTCGAAGAAGGCGACGTCGCGGAGCAGCAAGGCCGGCCTGCAGTTTCCAGTTGGCCGTATCGCCAGGTTCTTGAAGGCCGGCAAGTACGCCGAGCGTGTTGGTGCCGGCGCCCCCGTCTACCTGGCCGCTGTCCTCGAGTATCTTGCCGCTGAGGTTTATTAATCTCTCTTTCTCTATCGATCGATCGATCGAAATTTCTCTGTAGCTTATCTGTTTTGAGGGTCTAGGGTTTGTTGTGCTTGCTCCTGTCCCTCGGAAATGACGGAAATATCCTTTGAAATGTGCTTCTCTGTATTACATTTGTCTTTTTGATTAGCTTTTGTGAGTGTTCGATAAAAACTAGCTATTATTTTTCTTTTTCGAGTTCGATTTTTTTTAGTGTAATTTTAATTTTTGAATTTGAGCTTGTTTGATCTTGTACAAGTTTAATTCTGTTTGTTGGATCTGAACTTGAGGTTTTTTATTTTTTTATTTTTTGGTTTTTGAATTAAATTGCAACTTCATTTTGCAAGTTGTGTTTTGTTCTCATGGTTTTGGTGATTGTTATGTGTGGCTCTCAGGTTCTGGAATTGGCTGGAAATGCAGCCCGTGACAACAAGAAGACGAGAATTGTCCCGCGCCACATCCAGCTTGCCGTGAGGAACGACGAGGAGCTGAGCAAGCTTCTAGGGGATGTTACAATTGCCAATGGAGGTGTGATGCCCAACATTCACAACCTCCTTTTGCCCAAGAAGGCCGGAAGTTCCAAGGCATCTGCCGATGACGAAAGCTAGATGAGATCCCATCCAAGATGGAAAATTCAAAAGGGAATGAAAGAAAAGTGTCTATTGAAATGTCTTAGAGATACAATGTTTGCCTCTGTTGCCACAATCAGAACTATATTAGTGTTTTCTTTTTAACCCTTTTTCTTTTCCTAGTTTGTTTTTAAATAGCTTTTGGTGTGTTAGGGTTTGTGTTTTGTGTGTGTGTGTATTATGTTCTGCGTGTGCAAGTTTTTTAGGATTTACTGGTAGCTAGGATTTCTAGTTAGTGATGTGAATATTAATCAACCTATTCTGTAACTCCTCAATGTAAGAGTTGTAGAATTATTCTTCTCCATTAATGACCAATTGATGCCAGATTTGAATCTGTTATCCTTGCTTTGTTGTACTTACTTCCTACCTACTTTCTGTCTATTCTTTGGTATGGTTTTTGATTGGGTAGTCGCAAATGTGATTTGATTTTAGTGATCTGTTGTGTGTATTGTAGTAGTTGAAATGTGTCTGCTGTTGAGAAGGAAGAACTGAAAGTTGTTTTGTTAATGATTGATGCATTTATGCAACTGATTGTTGTTATGTGTGTGATTTTGAGGATAGGGAACTCAGAATCTTAGGGCAAGAATCATGTTGTTGTTTTGTTGGTGTTACTGTATGCTTATATCTGTGTGTGTATCTTGTGACTGTTGTTTACAAGCTTGCAGAGATTTGAGGAAACAAGACATGTTTCTCTCTCCTTGTCCATTTCAATACCATCTTTCCTATTTGTATTTTGATGTGCAAGCTAACTTCTGTTGCAGAAAGCTTTGAAAGAAGGGTTTATCCACACACATATATATATATATATATATATATATGTGTGTGTGTGGATAAACCCTTCTTTTATATATATATATACAGCTTGTAGAGAGACTGAGAAACTGTCTTGTGGACACAAGCCTCTCTGGTCCATACACCTTTCCCAGGCTTAAGTCGTCTGCTGCTGGTTCCCCATATCAATACCATCTTTCCTATTTGTATCTTGATGTGCAAGCCAACTCCTGTTGCAGAAAGCTCTGAAAGAAGGGCTCACACACACACACACACACTCACACACATGCATGCACGCAAGCCTCTCCGGTCCACACACCTTTCCCAGGCTTAAGAGGCTTAAAGTCGTCTGCTGCTGGTTCCTCATTTCCATACCATCTTTCCTATTCCTATTTTGATGTGCAAATGTGCAGGCCGACTTCTGTTTCAGAAAACTTTGACAGAAGGGCTTATATATATATATATATATATATAACGAGTCATTTAACGTGTTTAAGGTGTTGTTATTAGTAAAGGCCTTCCATGACTTGCTGGACTGGCAATTTTGTAATCTATAAAACGATTTCGATCTTTAAACGGCATGCATGACTTCTGGGTTAGGATTCACGGTAGCTTAACTAAAATGCCACTGTTTCTGTATTTTAGAAGCACATTTTTCTTAAGTTAACAATCACAAAGTGACAAATTGATTGGCAGTACTCAAACTCCCTGGCCTCAAATCAGAAGATAACAATTCCAAATCTATTGCAGTCGACAAACTAACAATGCATATCGGTTGCCAAATATTTTCTACCAATTTTAAATATGAGCAATTCAAAGACTGCTATGCTATTCACTAACTCAATCTCTAAGCAATAGCTAATCACTTGAGCACATCCAACAAAAGTGGAGCCAGCGGCGCGAATCTGTATGAACTTGCTAACTGAAGAGGGCATAAGCAGTTCAGCTACAAAAAGTAATCCTTCGGGTACTTATGAATTAAGATAGAAGGTATATTTTTCAGAAACCACCCCAGTTTTGGCATTCCATGAAGTTAAAGCTTAAGAGCAGGTAGATTTAAAAACATATTTGACAGATTGACCCCCAAAAAGAGCAATGTTCTGCGCCTCATTGTTCCATGCCAATTTACATGAGAGTACAAACTACAGCACCCCAAAGTTCTGGTGAATGAACAACTGACTGAAGCAGTAATAGAGAAGAAAACGAATTGGAGATCCTGTAGCAAAGATTATGAGTATTTCTACAGAAGGGACAGAAAAGAATCGAAACCATCATCGAATTTAATTTTTTAGAGATGATGATTCTACAATATCCGCCACTGCATTTTACTGCACATAAAGCAAATTCACTTGCCTCAAGAAAAGGTCAGTACCATCAAGGGGAAATTTCCTTGGTCCCTAACTTCTGCTATTTCCTATCTAACTCAAACTTTAAACTACATACACCCACATGACAATCTCTTGACATTGGCAGCTGACACTAAATTCAAAGACTTTGTTTATGTATGATTACATACTGCCCATCTTTAATCTTGCCCAATTCTGGCACCTGCCTCATGACTCTCCTTATTAGTATTCTTCTCCATCTCATTAGCAGCATACTCGTTTCCAGTCTCAATCCCAGAAGTTAAAAGGGAGGAAGTTGGTCGTTGGATTGTGGTGGCGTTTTCTGCTCCTCCTTCATTCTGCCTCGGTTGGTATGAGGGTAGCTCTTCACCCCGATTCAAGAGCCCGTGAAAGCTAGTTTGAACTTCTTTGTTACTAGGAAACAAACCAGCATTTGAGGCTTGAAGTTCTGCATCTTTTTCTTCTTGCACTCCATCAAATGAACCTTTTCCAATGGATACAAACCCAAAATGGTGGCAGAACCTTCTGACACATTACTTGAACGGAGAGGAGTTGATAGGTGAATTGCGGCGGGAATTTTTGGGCCAATTATTTGTCCTTCTTGCAATCCACCATGAGAAGCAGTAAACCCAATTTCTCTCCATGCAGACCCAACAACTACCGGCGCACTGCCCGAAAGGTATGAAGTTGGTGGGTGGATTTGGGTGAGATCTTCCTCTCCTTCCTTTTGCCCTGGCTGGTCTGAGGGTATCTCTCCGTCAAGCGAGTCATCATCCTCTTCTTGCACTAGACCATGTGAAGCAGTCACAACAATGCCACTAGATGCAGGCCCTAGAATGGTGCCAACATCTTCTGGCACCGAGCTTGAAAGGAAAGTAGTTTGAAGTCTTGCAGCAATTATCTGTTCATCAATCTCAGAACCCCGTATCTTTTTGCGCAATTCAAATGCCGCATCTTCATCAGCATCCATAAACAATTCTTCATAGAACTGTTCCGCTCTTTTCCCACACTTCTCTTTCAGTTTGTTTATCTGTGCAAACATTTCGTTGTTAGAGATTTTTAGCCCAATCCATTCCCTGGTGAAATTTTCCAAGGCTTCCGAACTCTCGAATGGGTACTGATGGTTGCTGGAGTGATAATCAAGCATGTCTTGCAAGAAGTGGATCTCAAACTTGACATCAGTAGTCAGTTTCAGAAGAAACTTCGTGATCTCCTGTCTTTCAGAGGCAGTGACATTTAGCCTGATTCTCAGAAGTTCTTCTTCAAAAGAAAGTGAATCTTTTGATTTCTGAGGAACGATCTTCCTTCTTTTCTCCCTTGGAGGGTCCATGGCGCGGTGGTTTCTTGCTACGAATCTTTGCAGTGGCTTGCAGTGGAAGACTGTAGTCCAATCTTTTCAGGCTGTAATGTCGAGAGTTGAGAGGTTTGGTAGAGAAAGATGGGAGCAAGAGTTTCAGAGAGGGTTTTTGTTTTTAAGAGAGAAAGTGAAGGAAATTTTGTTTTTTTAGCAGTTGGATAGAATTTGAATATTAACAAAAAAGACCCATTTGCTAGGTATAGTGGGATCCAAAAGAAACAAGAAGAAAATGGAGGAAAGTGAGAGAAAATGGGAGAAAGTAGTGGCAAGATAGAAACAGAGGAGTCAAGAGAGGGGGGAATTTTCTGTGAATTATTGATTGACCTTGATCGCTAATCAGATTAATGGAACCAAATCAGAGCCATCCAATGGCGAACACTCCAATGATTAAAACTGTAAAGACTATTACCCGCCCAAATGCTAACCAACTAACTGACAGCTCTGGTCAAGTGAATCTCTTTCCCGCCAAATAGTGTCAATTTAAGATGCAAGTGGTCAGCTCCGGTGCATCCTGTCCTAGCTTAACCATGGACCATCTATAGTATCAACTGCACACGAACTCTCCAGTTCTCTTGTCAGCTATCAGGTTTCGATGTTAATCTAATGCATTATAGACTTGTGGGCACTTGAAGCGGCTGATTTCATGATCATGTGGTTGAATCAGTGCCACCAATCTATCTATCTATATATATATATATATATATATATATATAGATATACACCTGAGACCAAGACTGACGGCTAGGATGCTACAAGAGCATCTTTGTGTTGTTATGGGGATGCGAGGAAAATTGCCAAATCACTGGAGCAGTACCCTCTCTTGCATTATAAGCGGAAAAAATAATTAAAGAAATAATTCGTGAGTTAAAAGTTCTTCTCGTGTTAAAATAGTTTTCACTTTATAGAAAGGTACTTGGAAAATTGGTTCGGGACTGCAGTGTGCTGGTTTGAGTCACTTTTTATTCTTATTCAACAACATGAACTCAGGCTAAGAGCAAATACTTGGTTAGAAGCACCTTTTGCACAAAACGGGCTTTGCACAGACAATTGCAAAGGACAGCTTTTAACCGACTCAAGCTACTACATTATAGAAAGTTGCCCCAAAAAAGAAAAAAACAGAGAGAGAGAGAGAGAGAGAAAAGTTTAGCTAGAATGAAAAGAGAAAGGGAAAAGGGAAATACATATTTAGCATCCTCTATTTTGGGTCCGGTAACAATTCACCACCATCCCTTTTCAAATGTAGCATAAGTCAACTTGATTTACTCGTTTTTAATGATTTAAGTGTTTGAGCTAGTTCAGTGGATAACTGGGCATTTGATTAAGTGGCTATTTGGCACAATTCTCACTCTATTCATGGATTGTAGTGAACAAACATAGGGAAACGTTGCAAAGTCTGCCAAAAATGTGGTCGAGCCCAAATGTCTTGTCCTGATGTGCGAACAACGAGCTAGTGGCATTGCCCCAAAACCCTTTTTTGTTGCGAAAGAAACTCCAAAAAAACAAAGTGGCTCGGAAACCGCCAACTTTGTATTGAGATCACAGAATTAAGCTGCCATGACTTTTGAGCACAATTTACTTCTAATGAATAGGAAACTGAGTTACCAACCAGGTGGCTAAGAAAAGTACAGGGTGATAATTGGTAATTCAATTCCCAGTATCCGCCGAGTGGTCTTCCAATGTTGAGCATGGCAGTTCAGGTGGGCTTTAGCTTGTAGGATTCAGGTTTTCCCGACTCTTTACCATGCACAGAAATTGGGAAATATGAAGTTATCTGCCAAAAGGCTATAGGACAGTTGTCGCTTGCTTTCCCATTAATCAATTCAGAGGTGTTTCGACCGTTTATAAAAATTTAATTTTTCTGTCCACAATGTGCGTGCTACAAGCTGAAAGTTTTCAATTTTAAGCTGTCCCGTCTCCGTTTAATTAGAACCAATGATCAAAGATCACACTTTCAAATCATCTAATGCTGGTTCCCCATTTCAATACCGTTTCTCTTATTCAAATTTAGACGTGCAAGCCAACTTTTGTTTCAGAAAACCTTGAAAGAAGGGCTTGTGCATATTATTGACAACCCAATTACCTTCTCTCGAATGACTTATTTAACGCGTTTATAGTAAAGGCCATCCATGCCTTGCCAGGCAGCGATTCTGTCATTTATAAAACAACTTCGATCTTCAAACGATATGCATGACTTCTGGGTCAACTTTTCTGTAACTAAAATGCCATTGTTTCTCTATGAAATAACACAGTTTTCTTAACTTAATAATCTCAAAGCAATAAATTAATTGGCAGTTCTCGAGTACTAGGCCTCAGATTAGAAGAGGACAAATTAACAATGCATATCAGTTGCCAAATATTCCCTACCAATATTAAACATGAGCAATTCAAAAACTACTAAGCTATTCGCTAACTCCATCTCTGGGGCAGTAGCTAATGACTTGGGCACATCCAACCAAAGCTTTTGTAGCTATACTGGAGGCACGAGTAATTGTGAAATCACAAGTTGAAGAGGGCATAAGCAATTCTGCTAGTTATGCTACAAAAAGTCAGCCATCAATTAATTATGAATCATATTTTTTGCAAGCCATCTCCTTTTTGGCATTCAATGAAGCTTAAACTTAAGATTAGGCAGATTTAGATACATGTTTAATAGATTGACGGATATTAAAAAAAAAAACAAAAAAAAAACACCAATTTCATTATTTCATGCCAATTTACATGAATATAAATTACCTCACTCTAAATTCTTCTGAATGAACAACTAACTGAAGCAGTAATACAGAAGAAAACGAATCGGAGCCATAATGCAGAGATAATGAATGTTTCCATGAAGGGAACAGAACAGGATGGAAACCATTATCGAATGTAATTTTTCAGATATGATGATTTGACTGCATCCAGCACTGCATTTTACATTGCTCAAAGCAAAATTCACTCACCTCAAGAAAAGATTAGTACCTTCCTGTGGAAATTGTATATTCCCTAACTTCTTGTATTTCCTGTCAACCGCAAACCTTGACCCACATGCATCCACTCGACAAGCTCTTGACATTGGAAGCTGAAACTAAATTCAAAGACTTTGTTTATTTATGATTACATACTCTCATCTTTAATCTTGCCCAATTCCGGCACCTTCCTTATGACTCTCCTTGTAATTATTCTTTCCCATCTCACCAGCAGCATACTCATTTCCATTCTCAGTCCCAGAAGTTGAATGGGAGGAAGTTGGTGGTTGGATTGCGATGTGGTTTTCCTCTCTTCCTTCATTCTGCCCAGGTTGTCTGAGAGTAACACTTCACCCTGATTCAAGAGTGCATGAGAGCTAGTTTGAATTTCCTTGTTATTAGGAAACAAAACGGCAATTAAGGCTTCAAGTTCTGCACCTTTTTCTTCTTGCACTTCATCAAATGGACCTCTTCCACTGGATACAAACTCAGGAATGGTGTCAGGCCAAACACCTTCTGGAACAGTGCTCAAAAGGCAGCAAGTTGGTGGTTGGATTGTGGTTATTGGTTCCTTCTGCATAAATAACCCAAATGTTTTGAAGACATCACTCAAAAATAATTAAAATGAGTACTCCTTTGACTGAACATAAAAAAAATTCCTAAAAGAAAAAGAGAAGAGAGCGGCCGTGAGGAAAGAAAAAAGAAAAAAAAGACAAATTCTTTGATTTTATGATTAAAAGGAATATTTGTGTCCAATCAACTTAAAATTTTGATAATTGATTGAGAGGGTTTGGTTTTTATTTCTGAACAGAAGAGATTGAATTTCGAGTTCTGTAAGTTATACTTTTTTTTAACTTTTGTAGGATTATACTCTGATTAATTTTTTATATATAATTTTATATTTTAATCAAATTAATTTTTGATTAATAATTTGAGGACACGTTGTAGATAGTTGGATTAGATTTCTATAAACTACAAAAACAAGTTTTTAAAAACTCTTAATTATGATAACTCTCTGCTCTCTCGTCTGTCACAGAATTGATAAACAATATGGATAATGGGAGAAGGAAGCGCAGCGGAGTATAAGAACCAAAAAATAGGGCTTACAGTTCTTGAAACCTAATTTTCACCGTTCAGAATCAAATACTCTTTATTAACCATTTAAATTTTCCGTTAATTGGACACGATATCCCTTTTAAATATATAAGATCAAAAAATCTATCTTTTTTTCTTTCTCTCTTTCTTTCGGTAGTCTTTTTTTTTTTCTTTTCTTTTCTTTTTTCTCACGGCCGACTGCTATCTCCTCTCTATTTTTTAGGTTTTCTTTTTATGCTCAGCCAAGTATTTATTTCCATTTTAATTAATTTTTTTGACTTGTTTATCCAGGACCAATAAACCCAACAGTGAGATCTTCCTCTCCCTCCTCCTGCCTGTGCTGGTATGCGGATAACACTTCACTCTAATTTATGAGTGCATGGATTTCAGACTAACGAAGCAATGAATCACCAGTCAAGTCTTCCAGTTCGATATCATCCTCTTCTTTCATTGCTCCGCATAAAGCAGTCACATCAATGCCACTAGATAGAGACCCTAGGTTGGAGCCTACACCTTCTGGTAGATTACTTGAAAGAAAAGGAGTTGGTAGGTGAATTGCAGTGGTATTTCTCGGAGCAATTTTTTGTTCGTCTTCTTGCAATCCACCATATGGAGTTGTAAAGACAATTACGCTCCCTATAGGTTCAACAACTTCTGACACATTGCTTGAGAGAGAGGAAGTTGCTGGGGGGATTGGGCTGAGATCTTCCTCTACTTCCTTCAACACGGGCTGGTCTGAGGGAAACACTTAAATCTCATCTATGATTGGATCGGTGCTATCGCAGATTCACTGCAAAGAAGAAATGGTTCATCAAGCAAGCCTTCTAGTTTGGCACCGTCCTCTTTTTCCACTCCATCAAATGAAGCAGCCAAACTAATGCCACTGGATTCAGGCCCAAGAATGGTGCCATCAACTTCTGGCACATTGCTCGAAAGGAAAGGAGTTGGTGGGTGGAGTAGGCTGAGATCTTCCTCTCCTTCCTTCAGCCCGGGCTGGTCTGAAGGCAACACTTCTCTCCCCTTTATGAGTTCATAAAAGCTTTCATTGCAACGAAGAAATGAATCATCGGGCAAGTCATCCAGTTTGGCACCATCCTCTTCTAGCACTCCCTGATATGAAGCAGTCACACCAATGCGGCTGGACACAGGGCCAAGAATGGTGCCAACACCTAGCACATTGCTTGACAGGAAAGGAGTTGGGGGGTCGATTGCAGCGAGATTCCTTGGAGCAATTATTTGTTCTTCCTGCAATCCACCAAATGAAGCAGTAGCACCAATTGCTCTCTGTACAGTCAAGACCACCTTGCTGCACATTGCCTGAAAGGGAGGAAGTTGGTGAGCGGATTGGGCTCCATTCTTCCTATCCTTCCTTCAGCTCGGCCTTTTCCAGTTTGGCACCATCCTCTTCTCGCACTCCGTCAACACCTTCTGGCACATTGCTTGCAACAAAAGGAGCTGGTGGGTCAACTGCAATGGGATTTCTCGTAGCAACTATTGGTTCTTCTTCTGTTGGGATTGCCTTAATCTCAGAACCCCACATCTTTTTTCCCAATTCAAATGTCTCCTCTTCATCAGCGCTCAGAAAACAGAAATCTTCATAAAACTGTTTTGCCCTTTTCTCGCACTTCTCCTTCAGTTTGTTTATCTGTGTCCACATTTCCTTTTTAGAGATATTCAGCCCAATCCAATCCCCTGGCGAAATTTTCAAAGGCTTCCGAACTTTCAAATGATGTCCCAAGGACCATGGTGCTACTGCTTTGCCTGTCAAGTTGAGTTCCAGCTCCTATTGCAGCAAAACCCCCTCCAAACTTCAAATGGCAGTTATGACAGTTGAAGAAGCTTCTTCTGGAAGCATTGCAGCAGCTCAGTTGATCACTTTTTGGTTGAAATATTATGTTCAAACACTTGAATTTGAAATATTTTGAAACCATGTAATGATTACAATTATGTAGGATTATGTAAGTTTGTGTGAAGTTTAAATTTGAATTATGAATTTTAAATTTGTTTTAGGAGTCTCATATAAACAATGGAGAAGTTTTTCAATTAATTCAAGAAGGATTAAGCAAAAGTAGTTCAAGTTTATCTTCTTCCTTCCCTCTTCTTCACATTCACTGCATTTTGTTCTGCTGCAAGCTATCAAGTCCAGCTGAAACCAACTCCCCTAGACACCAACATCGAAGGGGTACTCGTAATTGTTGGAGTGGTAATCAAGCATGTCTTGCAAGAATAGGATCTCACACTTGACATCAGTGGTCAATTTCTCAAGAAAGTTCCTGATCTCTTTTCTTCCAGAGGCAGCTACCGGTTGCCTAATTCTCAAAGGTTCTTCGTCCAAAGAAAGTGGATCTTTTGGTTTCTGAGGAACAGTCTTCCTTTTTTCCTCCCTAGGAGGGTCCATGGAGTGGCGGTTTCTGGCTATGAATCTTTGCAGTAGGTTGCAGTGGAAGATTGTTGTCCAATCTTTTTAGGCCGTATCTTTTCTTCTTACAGCCAATCTTTCCCTCGATTTTCTGGACTTACAGATAGAGAGAGAGAGAGAGAGAGTTGAGAATTGAGAGGTTTGGTCAAGTAAGAAGAGAGGGTTTTAGAGAGGGTTCTTGGGTTTAAGGAAGAAAGCAAAGGGGGTTTTGTTTGTTTAGCAGTTGGATAGAATCTGAATGGTAACAAAAAAAGGCCCAAATGCTAGGAATCAGGTGTTGTTTGAGACGGCACAAGTAACTGTCTTTCCCGTCAAGCAGTATCAGTTTACGATGCAGGGTTCCTCTGGATCCCGTCCTAGATTAGCTGAGATGCATCCCGCATCAACTGCACGAAAGCTAATTCTCCAGTTCTCGTATCAGCTATCAGGGTTAGGATACCGATCTAATGCATTATACGAGCCATCAAAAGCGTTCTCATGGGATGCATTATGGTCTTTTTGACCCACTTGATCATCTACGGGAAATTGAATAGTTCGGTCTCAATTGATTACTTTAGCGTTTAGAGACTTCAAATTGTTTTTTTTTTTTCAAGTTACATAGATAACTTGATATAATAACATTTTGTTAAATGAATAGACGAGTGTGAGCTGTAATTTAATAATGTAATCCTTAGGGAGCAAAGATGTAATTCATGAGAGCCTCACGAGGACCAGAATGAATAAAAAATTAAATAAATGTAGTTGGCTGTCAGAAGTGGGATTTGAACCCACGCCCTCTCACGAGGACCAGAACTTGAGTCTGGCGCCTTAGACCACTCGGCCATCCTGACACGATGGGATCTGGTCTCAGTTAAATTTACATAAAGTAATTTTCATCACTAGGACACAATTTGGTCAGCGCAACCATTTATGTGACCAAAGCCCAGATCAAGTATAAGCAGTATTTCTTTTTTTTTTTTTTTTTTTCAATTTCCAGTTTTTAACTCATAAATAGTAAATGATTAGCAGTTAATTGTTAATAGGGAGAGTGATTTTTTTTTTAATTTTTATATAGTCTTATGAACGGAGAAAGAAGTACCTTTTACTCTATATCCCCTTTAATATAAGAGTTATAGAAGTAGTGGGATTTAATCCAAGACCTCCTCCCCGAGCTCAAGGCTTGGTAATCACTTGACTCAAGTGATTGAGAAAGGTAAGTGTGTGTGTGTGTGTGTGTATAAACATGACAAAGTAACTAATTGAATTAAATGGTAGGTTGTATTAACATTTGAAATGCTTCTGTTAATTTAGGAGGCTAGATGGAAATCACTGCCATGTACGTTGTATTTTGCTTTTTAAAGGATCTAAGTTCCGGGTACAAGCTGCTGTCATGATATGTTACATGAATCCTTGGCAGTAAAAAACGAATGAACTTAGCTATATTGCGCAGGATCTCACACTGTCCGATCAAGCAAATTGAAACATAACAACCAAGTGGTAAACTTTATCTACGCTGTAACTCCTTCATGTTCTGTTCTTTCTTTAAGTTGGATCAAAAATCTCTCATTCACGTCAGAGTCCCAGAACTTGAAGAACAAACTAGAAAAGAACTCTGGAGCTGAGTTTAAAGCTACTTTAAATGATACACCACCTCCCAAATGTTCTAAAATATCAACTTTTTCTCAACAAAAGAATATCAGGTTCCCAAAAAACTATGGACATCAACAAATTTAACTCTACTTCAAATCAATGTAAGCTATGCGTAAATTTGTCTGCTGATGGAATCCATTGCCTGTCAACGTGAAATTGGTGAAGTCAGGTCTATGATGGCTGATGCCTAGTTAAGGAGGTACAAATGCAATTGGCTTGACTCACTTTTTGGTGGCTCCTCTCCCCACAAAAGATGCTCTGAATGCTTGGATGGCACCCCACAGATGATGACAGGCATTTATCTCTTTCAGTTTCTACCCACAGCAACAGCAGTCGCACGACAATCCACCCATAGCAACAACAGTCAGCACGACAATCCACCCAAGTTCACTGCATATTCTTTGAGCATTACACCTCTGCAAACACCATGCATAAAGAATACTCATGGACTAGTAAATAATACTCAATACCTTTTTTAAGCTGAAATTTTTTCAGTTCTCATCATCTGAACTAGAACTAAAATCATCCATTCGTCTCTCTGCGATAGCTGGAAATAGTCGTTGATGAAAATTAGGTGATGGCTGCTGGCGGGGCTGAGAGGAAGATGATGCGGTAGATGAGTCTTTTTTCAGTGTCTTTGTGGACCTCTTTTGTGCCTCTCTCACCTCCTTACACACTTTGTCTAACATTATCAGGAAGTCCCGTACTATGACAAACAATCGTAAGCCCTCATCCTTTCCTGCTTTTCCATGGAAGTAATCACCAGTGTTCTTCACTAGAGTCATAATTCTCTTTTCTTCCTCTAGCAGCCACATGACATCCACCTCAGCATTCTGCACAAAGCTTTTCAGCATTTCATGGAAACCACCATCTTCCTCTAAATTTTTCATTTCTTTGTTCAGAAAATCTCGGGTTTTTAACAGTGACTGGCCAAGTTTGGCAACAGTCCCTGTTAAGCTGTCTGCATCTACAACTGCTGCTTTCTTCACATTTTCTAGTTCACTGCTCAGGCAAGAAACTACCTGAAGGCCTAGGCTGCGAAAGTGCTCCTCTGTATCAGGTGTTATATCGTCAAGTAGATCGTCCGTCTTCAAACTGACACCGGAGAAGCTCCGGCTTTCCTTTGCTGTACGAGCAGCTCTCACACCTTCAGAACGGATTATCTCCTGAACAACAAAGTGCAAGAGTGTGATCTTGCCATCTGTTCCCTTTACATCTGATAATTTCAAAAGTGTGTCGAGTTTGAAAGCTTGTGCACCACCGCGGAATGTTCCGTCATTCATCCGGTTTCCAGTCTTCAGAACAGCTTCAAGAAGCTTGAGGAACAATCGGCTGTTCCTCAGTTCCTTGCAAGCAACCTGCCAGATGAGATGCAGATGCCATCAGCATTTAAAATTATTAGGGATGTCTATTTTAAGGGATGAACCAGAAACTGCAGTCAATCACATGACATAACATGCAGAAAATTTGAATTCAGAACCGAGATGCAGAGAAGCTGTGAGATTCTGTTCGATACAAATTATCATCTTTTTATGTTTGAGAAAGCTGTTGTGCCAAACATATATCTTGCATAAATCTACACCAATATCGGTCCAGAAGCACCACTTCAGGTTTCACTTCACCTGTGGACTTGACCAAAAATTGCAGTCCCACTCAAAAGCATTAGTTACTCTCATAATGTTTCTCCCTTATATGATAGCCTACACTGCAATCTTGCAGCTTCCTGTTTATAGTAATACGTGGCTACTCTGTCCTACTCTAAAATACACAGAAGATACATTCTGCTTTGCAAGAGTCATCACATTTTTTTGGGGTTCTTCACAAAATTATAGTACTCTTAGCAATTCTTTTATGCATAAATCTGACACTTCCCATGCCGCATTGTGTCATGGTGAGATTAGTCCATTATAACCTAGAGTTCACACATTTAAGTCACGAAAAAAGCCTCTTTGTGAACTGGGATGCTCTTCCTCTTTGCAATTCTTTCATGCACTATCATGCCATCTTCCTCATCAGCATAAAACAGAGTTAACAATAAGATCATCCTTGGATTCTATGCATAAATTCATTCAACATACAGTTGAAACAGCATCTATTTTTTTCAATGTGTCAGAATAATCTCAGATACACTTATCAGAACAAAAGAAAAAAAAATCTCAGATACTGTTATGAAAGTTAAAAGCTTATGGGAAAAAAGGGCAAGATCCTCAGGCAAGTGATCCAAATTAACATCCAGCACCTTACCTCTAATGTCTCAAAGGACTCTTTAGTTGTGTTAACATCTTCCTGAAGAGTGCAAATGAAAAGCAGTATTTCCAGTCGTTTAAAAGCGAAGGGAATATCAACCAATGCCTTCAGGAAACGTTCAGCAGGGCCAAGTTGTGAAAGTTTACCAGCGAACAACCTAAGCTTCAGTTCTTCATCTGCTGTAGGTGCCATCTTCAAAAGAGTTTGAAGGAGCTCTGCAGGAAGCTCATTTCCTGGTATAAATGAGAAAGGTCAGAAGACATGGATGCATATAAAAAAACCAAAATAGGCTATGCTTCCCTCCACCAGTAAGGAGACAGGGTATGAACAGCACAACTCATCACGGCTCAATGCCAGACCTATCAAATAAGTGTGGTTCACTCAGCAAATAGGCATGAAGAAGATGTTTGCTTCAGCTTAAGGCACAAGATATTCAGAGCTACCTCCAGTATTTAAAAAATTTTTAACAGCAGAAATATACAGAAGGGCACTAAATTTATTAGAATAAATGCAGCAAAGAATTTGATTGAATCTTTTAGATTGCTCCAAGACATTTTTCCAACCAACAAAAAAAGGAGCAAACCACCTTCATGAAGTGCATCACAAACTTCTTCCGTTGTCACATTTAGCGCTCGCAGAAGAATCGACAGATTTTGTGCTTTTTTGGGATCTAAGATTTGAATATATTGTCGTGAAGGATCATGGGAAGAAGAATCTTTCTTGCGCTCATTTTTGCCTTTGTCAGCTGATGCATACCCAAACAGACTTTCTATCATCTCCTCATTGAACCTATGAAATTAATTTCAAACAGTGAGATGTGGTGATGCATCAAAGCCAATGAAATATAAATGCAGAAAATACTTACTGGAATGACCCTGATTTAATCTGATGCCAAACCATTGAATGATCAGGGTTGGCAAGAACTTTATCCCAGAAAAAGGGTTTCAACTTGGCTTTAGGAGCATCAGCATCGCCCTCTACATCAGCTGCTTCAGCAGATGCTGAATTAGAAGGAAGCTTTGATCCAGCAGGTGGTCGAGGGACTCTTGAGCCCATGGGCAATGGTGGTGGGGGTCGGGGTGGAGCAATGCTCCCTTTTGGTGGTGGTGGTGGTGGTGGATTTGGACCAGCTTTGGCATTAGGAGCCACAGGTGCTGCAGGGGGGGGTCTGGGAGGAGGGGCTGCACTACCAAAAGATTTTGGAGCTTGTGATGGTGTAGGAAGAGAAGGAGGAGGACCACTGCTGGGAGGTCTAAGAGAAGCACGTGGCTCAGGAGGAAGGGGGTCAGCCCTTCCAGGTGGAGGCTTCAAGGAAGAGCTGCTACTTATTCTTCCAGGAGGCAGTGGTACCAGGCCAGTAATCTTGCTGGATGTGTTGAGTGATGGAGTTCCATTCTGTGAGGCATGAAGACTATCAGACTTGATCTCAAGCTTACCATCCAAAGATGGGTCCTTTTTATCATAAACTGAGCTACTGTTTAAATGTTGATGACCAAGCTTCTCTTCCTTGATGGAACTAATGACACCAAAAGACTTCTGTGTAGAACCTGAAAAGATAAATTATGATGCATCAGTATTACTGCACAGAAAAAGGAGGTCAACACAAGAACATCTCACAGAGTACATACCAACAGCGTAGTCAGTTAAGCTTAGACTCAGAAGGGGCCTTTCATCATTTCGTCTAACACCAGGGCCTCTCCTGCAAATCCTAGTGCAGCAAAAGAAGAACAACGCTGCAACTACAAATGTTACTGTGGCAGTCACAACAACTGCAATGACAACTGACTTATGGTTACTTGTCCCAGTATCAGGTTCAGTTGAAGGACCTGCAGAAATATTTTCTCCAGGTGGAGGTGGTGGTTCACCAATTAGAGGAAAGAATGGCTTTTTTGGAGATGGAGCCAGAACAGGAGAAGGTGCTGGACTGGGAGAAGGTGACCCAACAGCAGAGCCTGGCGGCAGTGAAATACTCTGAAGCAATCTCCTTCTCAAGAAACTAGGCCTGGAATGCAAGTAATCAAGAAACTTGGCAGACCGAATCTTAGAGCCACCTTCTCCAAAAAAATGCAATGGGAGACTGTTTTTTTGTATACAATCCAAGAGAGTTTGCTCTGACTTGGGATGCAGCAGTGAGATCAATTTCTGAATGTTTTGTTTGGCTAGCAGCAAGCCCTGTGAACTAATTCCTTTGGTCCCACCAGATGTTTCCTCAGGAAAACAGAGACTGAGATCTTCATTAGCTTCCTCCAAGCAAATCAAATCTAACCTGCAACTGATCCATAATAGCTCTTCCTGCAACCAATGTTTTCCATTGAAAATGATGTTCATATCCATAGATCAAACTACATGATTGGTAAGCCTTCAAAATACAAATAAAGAACAAGAATTTGGTTTACTAGTCAGACGCAGAGTAATAGAAGCATATGGTAGAAAAAAAGGCCATGCTGCTAGGATGTGCAGTCAAATATTTATACTTGCACATTCATTACCGATACAGATATATCATGCACCCCGATATTGTGTTGTGTGCAGCATGCAAATGACAGTTCAGATATTACTCCACAAATGTTGAAACAAGCCCTGCAAACTTCATGATTGCCAAATTTCCAATTTACCCCTAAAAAACTTCATAATCACCACTCTTACCACCACAAATACAAACCTATAAGCAAAAACTTACCACTCGAAGTAAAGTTCCAAACTTCTCCTCAAACAATTCCTTCCATGGATATTAGAAACAACAAAATTTAAAGGAGAAAAACTACAGAGAGAGAGAGAGGGTAAACAGATTGAGCACATATCCCTAAGTGGAGCTATTCCAGTCTTAAAAGCAACAAAATTTAGTTTATCACATCATTCCTGTAGAGGAAAAAGAAGATTTTAACTGCACCTAACGGATGCTGTAATTAGATCTTAATATCCAGAACACTTGATCTTAAAGGATCATATCTCACATGCACAAATCTATTAAGCAATAGCAAGCTTAATATTAACCATTGAGGCAAGAAGTTCAAACACAAGCACTGAAGCCCATATATTTCTACCCCAATTTTCTCTTCTTTTTCATCTATTAACAGATATTGTACCGTGGATAATCACTTCAAAATACTGCACAAGCAACAGTCAATATGAAACACTAAAGTTACTGATCTAGACCTCACAATGTTACCTCCAGTTCAACGCTGGTGGGATTCTATGATTTGTGTAGAATCCTAACAAAAGCAGTAAGTACAGCTGTCAGTATACAAAATAGTGTAACAATGAGGTTACTCCATTCTGACCTAGAAGTCACTGGTTCAAGTCCCAAAAAAAGCCTCTTTCTCAAAACAAGGTAGGGCTACAGACATTTGACCCTTCCCCAGACCCACAATGTGGGAGCCTAGTGTAGATCTTGGTTTTTTAAATTATACAAAATGGTCATGGAAGAATCAGCAAGGGTTAATAGGGGCCAAAGAATTTATCTACTGGAAAGCAGCTGATGTGAGAAACAAAAGAGCCTCCAGCTTCTGAAGATGCAAGTAATGAGAATGGTGATAAAGCCAAAACCACCAAGAACATCCAGCAAACACAAGTGATACCATGCTACTGTGAAAACCTCTGTCGACTGGCCAAATACTGGACTCTCCTGAAGCCAGGACAGCTGAAAAGAATAGAGTGACAGTTATGGAGGAAGACAAGGAGAACTGTAAACAGGCTGCTGGCACAGAAGGGCTTTCTCTGAAGACACAGATATCCTTGAAATTTTCACTATTTTATCATTTGATTCATTGTTTTTCTTTTGGCTTTTGCTTCATAATTAGTTTCCCTCCACTTGGCATTGATATCAGTTCCATTCTTAGCTTCCTTTTCAGTTTAAGCTTTGGTTTGGATCTCTTACCTTTTCCTGTAAGTTTCCGTTGGTTTTTGCCACATTTCTATTGTACAGTCAATGTATCTTGCATACTTGGTTAAATTGGCAACTGAGAACCTTGAATCATGTTCATTTGTGTTTGATATGCATGATAATGGAACTATGCCTGATCAATATTTGTGTTACTGTTCCAAGATGTTACTTCCTATTCTCTTGCTTTTGAGGGCTAGCTGGATAGCAGTGCTGAGGAGGCTCAGCTATGAGACTCTCGTGCCCTGTTCTTATGCTTAACTGTACGGAATATTTCTTCTCTAAACAACAGCAAACGAAAGAAGAGTGGCATATATAACTCTTCTTCAGTGCATATTCTTTAAAAAATCCTCAAGAAACAAAAAACTGCTTAGGCTTCTAGCTTAAGGATTTTCAGTGGTTTTGGGAGAAAAAAAAAATTCTATATATATATAAGTTGCAGTTTAACATGCCTTAGTCTTTACCAAACAAAATCAATCATTCTATAGTCCCATGTGCAATAGGAGCTTCAAGCGCTTGAACTTCCAACGACACCAATTCTGAACAAAATTGCATTCATCTGAGAACAACAAGAAGGGTTTAGGTTCTAGATTCCTACCGTGTCTTGATTAATCTCCCCAGTGGCTGGATCGACTAATTGGCTCAAAAGCACTTCCTCTGGCCTCTTGCTGTTGTCCAGGCTCACCGCCACCGATGCACAAAGCAGAAACACCAAAAGAACCAAACTTTCAGACTTTACCCAGAACATTTGTTTTCCAATTAGCATTGCAAGTAATAACTGTCCTTCTCATTTCACCAATGGCCAAACCACTCGGAGAAGCAGAACACTACAGCACCTTCAGAAAAAATAACCATCCGAAAAGCTTCAAACTTGAAACATTTGGCACATACCCAGTTCGATTTTTACGAACATGAGACCTAAAACCACCCAATCACCAATCCAGACCCTCAAATTCTCCAAGACCCAGATACAACTTGTGCCCTAAAAATTGAACTTTGGAAACAGAACTCAATAAACCCAATCAAAACCCAAAAAGTCAATCCTCCAAAAACATGCCAAAACCTCAATTCAAATGACATGAAAGTGAACAATGGATAAAAGGGTGCTTAAAAGGGGGAGACTTGAACCCAAAAAAAGAAAAAAAGAATCCTTTTTGCTAGCCTCTCTGCAAACAGATACGAAAAGAACGAAGCCAAATGAGCCACTAGTTGTGAATAGCGGGTGGAAATGTTGTTCAAATGGGTGTCTAATTATGACCAGATCCAATCAAAAGGAGCTCATAAAGACATCGGCTTGTTCTTTTCATTTGGCGGCATTGACCAGGAAAACGGTGATATCACTTCCCCAATACGATCGCTGTAGAAAGCTGTCAAGAGGAGCCCTTTCAAAATTTTGATAGAATTTTGGGTATTTTATCGTAGATTGAATTTTATATCGGCTTGGTGTGAATTGGGACCCTCTCTGTCTCTCTCTATTGGCAGAACGGGAGAAGAAAGACAACGAGAATGACATGGTAAAGCGCCGACCGTGTGCCGTTTATTCTTTGACAATACATAGTAAATATTGGTAGAAAATAGGAAAATATTTAAATTTTCCCTATTTCTCATTAATTATTCAATTTTGTTGTTTATTGATTAGTGATTAATATAAATACATCAAAATAATATTCAGGGCATTGTATATCACAAAAATATGTTCCATTTTTTTCTCACTTCATTTTTGCAAAAACTATAAATATACCGAATTTCTAATAAATTGCTACGACCTCTGAAACGTGTATTTCACTCTTCCTAATATATATAGTATCTGTGTTATTTCATTTTATTCTATTCTATTTTATGAGTTAGGCTAGGAAAGATAATTGATCGCCAACTACTTGACTGAGGATCAGCCTATCTCTCATAAAATGGATAATCCAGTGAATTTCCCTCGAAAAACAAAAACAAATAATTGAATTAATTTGAATGTCAACTAAGCCCTTTTTTTTATTTTTTGTTTTTTTGAGGATTTAAATGTTTGTTTCAAGATAAAATGGTTCAAATGAAAGTACGGTCTATTTAATTTAGGTGATCATTCGTAATAATTATTAAATCATTCGATGACACGGCACCAATAAAATCGAGACCTTAAACACTCCGAACAATTTCAAAACCTATAAGAGTCAAAACTAATTTATAACAAATATAGAATTATTATTACTTTAATTATGACTCCAATTTAATTGTTGTGCTAATTCAAGGGGTCGTCAAACTTTTAGATTTAGGGAGGTTACACGATCGAATCTCCATCATTTCTTCAAAATTTTCACATTATATGAGATTGGGATTTGAGATTTTAATCTTACTTTGCATTTATTTGATATCTTTAATTTTTATTAGCATTAAATTGAGACTGATCAACAGGGTTTAATGTCATCAAAATTACTTTGAATTTGCGAAAAGCAAATAAGCGTATATAAATCAGAAGGAAAATATTAATTCTAAAAGGGTAATTTGAGGAAAAGTGAAATTAACATATTCTTAACTTAAAAGTGACATAATTAGAAGTTTATCATATTTTAAATTTAAATTATTTAGATATTACATTTTTTAAATTTAATTTATAAATTAATCAGATTATAGGCCAATCAAAATTTTAAATTATTTTAAATTAAAATTATTCATATTTTTGTTATTTCGATTTCAAATATTTTGAATTATAAATTATTTATTTTTTATAATAAATATACAAATTAATAGGATAAATTTCGAATAAATTTGAATTAGGTCAAATTTGTTGACTTAGTCATATTGGATGCATAACGCGAGCCATTCTCACATACATTCTCTATCGCATGCTTCAAAGATTTTCGCTTTGGATAGCTATTTAACTAATTTAATTACTAGATCCATTAATGTCAACACCTAAAAAAAAAAAAAAAAAAAAAGCATTACGCTCGTCAACTCAAGAGGGAAAAAGGAAAAAAAAAGAAAGAAAGAAAGAAAAGAAGGACAAAGGTCACAGACACGACGCGTTTTCAACACCAAGAAGCTATTGGAAATGGAATAGAAGTTACCGTGGTTTCCAACGAGGAGCGAAGCTTCCGCGTTGCTTTCTGCAATTTCATGTCATGTTGGACAAGTTCTTGCCGGCGATCGTAGAATAGTCATGGTTACGAAATTGGGGCTTAAATGCCAATTTCGCTAAACCCAAAGAAATTTCTTTGATAATCAACTCTTGCCGCTCTCTAATGCAATATTCAATAAAACCTTATGAAAAAACGAACGAATGAATGTGAGATAAATGCAAGTCTACGTTATATTATTTCTCGATTACACTTTCTTGCTCTTATTATATGTCGAAAAAATTAAAAATATTTAATTAATAACGATGAGATGCATGAACCACTAATTAGAAGAGTTAATCTAAATTAATAGAGCGGTCCAAAATAGAATAGATCAGAGATAACTCACTTTATCAATAAATTATTATATATTTTTTCTTAAATTAGAAAAATTTTATTTCAAATATATTAGTTACATGATTAAAAGTTAGTATAAATTTTAAAATTCATGTAGACAGATTTTATTTTTATTTTTGTTATTAAATTCAAAAATTTCGTATTTATAATTTATTTTAGATCTTAAATTTAATAAAAAATTAAATTTTTTAATCTTTTTAATTATATTTTTACTTATATTTATTTTGTATCACCTATTTTTTTTTTCAAGATATAAAAAGTAATTATTATTTATTTTCAAAAATTAAAACTTAACATGATGTGAATTAAGTATAATAACTTATACAAACATGACATGAGTTAAACATGAAAATTAGTACAAGCACAACATAGAGATTAGTTTAAGTGAGAGATTATACAAATCTAAAATACTCAAACTTATGAGTAATGTTAGGTTAAATATTTAAAAATGATACAAAAGATACCAAAATTATGTCAAGGTATAAGAATAAATAATCGTGTTATGAAAAAAAAAATATTTAATATATTAATTATTATTTTACATATTTAAATCTTTGTTGAATTAAAATTAAAATTATAAATTTTATTTTTAATTTTTTGTAAATTATTTATAACAATTTAATTGCATTATTAATTTATTATTTTTTTATTAGTTATATTCTACAATTTGTTATCTAATTTCGATTATTTGATCTTTTTTATTTTTTGTTACAAATAAATATTTTTGTTTTTTTATATTTTTTTTTCTTTTAAAATATTTCTTTAAATGAATATTTTATTAATAATAAATGAATAAAGTACACTTAATTTCATATTAAAATAAAAGTTAAAAAATTATAACTCCTTGAAAAAGTCTACAATTTCTACAAACAATAAATAAAGTGGGTGAAAAGGCCAAAAGGGAAGTTGCTATATCCAGCACACTACATCATATTTTCTACGTATAGCTGGGGAGGCACAACGAAGATTCTTATTTAAGTTGTACCAATGCATTTTGTCAATCGTGTCCTGCGACAACGCAATCTCATCTTGCATATGTACGTAAGTTAGATAAATGCTAAAAAATCGAGAAATGTAAACCTTTTGCACATAGGTATACGTGTTGATCGCCTTTGTCTGTTCTCCAGGAGTGATGAGCACTTTCGCTGGTTTATCCTTCAGTCATGCTTTTGTTTTCGTGCTTGTTTGATTCATATGCTTAATTGGTGGGAAGACTCGAGGATAAACCATAACCCTAAAAGCAACCAAGCGCATGGAAGAAATCAAACACACAAACACATCTCCACACAACTGAGTGCAAAAGCAAGAAATTCTTTGTGGGAGACAATTTTTCTGATAGAATTCACCAGTTACAGAGCGATAGCACACTCTGAATAGGCCACTGTCCATGTATCAGATATTGCACAAAGATTAATGAGCTGCAAAAGCAAACGAAACCAACGTCAAGATGGATGCAAAAGTCACGTGATCATTGCACTGCAAAGCACTCTGGAATTTTGTTTCACATCTTCCTAGTCTATACTCGTGAACCCATCTTTAAGATATATATATATATATATATATATATAGAGAGAGAGAGAGAGAGAGAGAGAGATTGATATATTGCGATTTGATTGATTTTCAGAGTCAAAGATTCTTTGCCACTCTGTAATGCAGCCTATGCATACTCCAAAATCACAATCTACACATTCTCCAAAGACAAGTATCCTTAGCCATGTTGAGGGCCGTAGAAATTACCATTGCCTGCATATGAACAAGGGGGTTGAGCAGATTGGAAAGAAACATTCTCAGTGTATCCAAAGTTTAAAACTTCAGATGCGCCCCTTCTTGGCTAAATAGAGTTACCAATCTTGCCGTTGAGAGAAGCACCGAGTATTCCGTCAATGATCAATATAGAACCAAACATGGAGGATTGCAATTTGAACATAGATCGGTAATAATAGAATAAGATGTTAAATTTTTTTAATAATAATAATAATATTATTAAATATTAATAAAATAATAATATATAAAATAACATTTATTAATTAGATCATAATATAATTAAATATTTAATAATATTATTATTTTAAAATATTCTAATATTATTAATTAAAAATATGTTTATATTTTTCACTCAATTTAATTAAAATTTATTATATTAATTATTATATACAAATAATAATAATAATTTCTTATAATTCTACTATAATATTATATTGTAATAAATTATTTAATATGAATTATAACAATTATATCATATTTATTTAGAATACTCCTTATTATATATTATAATATTTGTAATTTATTATATAAAATTTATAAAATATATATAATTTTATAATAATTAATAATAATATCTCATAAATATTTTTTTATTAATTTTAAAATAATAATGTGTACATAATTATAAGATAATAAGAAATATATAATATATGTTAAAAATATATCAATAAATTTAAAATATCATTATATCATACATCATTAATTATTATTAGTATAACTAATATTTATTTTGAAAATATGTTATTTACAAAATATTGATTATGGATTTTTATATTTATATACTATTATAAGAAAATTAGTATTTTATAAGTAATTTTTGTTTTTGAATTTTTTTAATGATGAAATATTTTAATTTTCATTAAATTTGATACCCTTTAAATTTATCGCTCTTAAAAAAATACTGTTATAAAATTATCAAATAAAATTTTAACAACTTGATAATAACATTAACAATCTTAGGTCTTGAAATAATATTTTATAATTATAATATATAAATTATAACTTTAAATCATACTATAAACTTTGATTTTATAATGACTAAAGTAATGATAAATATTTTTTTATTATTTTGTAATATTGCTCATTCATTTAATAAGAATAAATAATTAAAAGTGGATTTCTACTACTAATACATCTAATAAAGTCTAAATCTGAATGTCTAACCACATCTAATCAATTGATTTTTTTATACATGAATATGTAATTATTTGTTCCTTAGAGGTATCTTAATGCTTTCTTTTCAATTTTTTAGTGATTCATTTTAAGATTATATTTACACTTGTTTAGCATTTCGATTATAAAACTAATATTTGATTTAGTATAAACTGATAAATATATTAAACTGCTAATAATAAAGGTATATGAAATTAATTCTATTTCTTTATATTCTGTATTATTATTAAAATATTACATATAATTGAATTTATTATTTTTTTTGTATGAGAATAATCTTAGATGAATACTTACTAATAATATTAAATCTCTTTAAAATTTTTTGATATAACTATTTTAAGACATTCATCATTTATTGTAATTTGTTATAAAATATTTTTATTTCTATTACATAAAATGTCACTATCATATTGTTCATTATAAAATTATTTTAAATAAATTCTTTAATTTTTTACAATATACTTAAAATGTTAACAACAAATAACATATAAAATTAGAAAACAAAATTATTCTTATTCATATTTTAGTATATATAATGATAAATAATGTTTTTTTTAAAATCCAAAAGATATTATAATATTATTAAATTTAATATGTTATTATAGATTACTTACTTTAGTTCATATATTAACTCTTTTAATTTACACACTATTTGATTCTTACCTTTTATAAAAAAAATCTCCAAAATGATCTATGTAAACTTTCTCTTCAAAATTTCTATTAAAAAAGGTGATTTTTACATGCATTTAATATAATTCTAAATTATACTCACTTACTAATGTTATAATTATTTTTAATGAATGATTTCTATAACATGTGAAAATTAAATTAGATTTTTATTAATTCTTACATAAAAAATTTGACTTATGTAAATAAACAATATAATTATTTAAAATAATTTATCTTTTTCTTCTTAAAATGTTTTTAATAATACCTCTTATAGTTTATTTATATTAATCAGTTAAAAGTTAGTTACTTTAGATAATCTCTCTTTATCCAAATGTTCTTGAATTTTTAAAACAACATTTGGTATTTAATGGATGAAGAAATTGTCATGATTTTCTTAATACGACTCCTTATGATGTATTTATATTAGTCAATTATAAGTTAGTTTTTTTAAAGGATGTCACTTTGTCCAAATATTCTTTAATTTTTAAAATAATATTTGGTATTGTAATAGATAAAGAAATTGTCATAAATAAAAAAATATTTACTATAATTTCTTTTATATTCATATTTTAACATTTATCACTCTTATTAACTTCACCATTTTCAATGAATTTTATACTACTAATCTATATAATTTTTAAACTATAATTATACTATTTAAATTTCTCTAGGCAACCAATAAAATAATAACTAATGGTTTGAGAGTTTAATTTCTTTTTATGTGAATTCTTGTTTCCATTAAAAAATATTATACATCTAGGTACTTTATATTAGGTTCCTTTTGTATTCATAACTTAATTAATAGTACTTTGAATTACTTTATTAGAAACCTTATTCAACAAATAATTTGTAATTTTAAACACATACATCCACAAAAATTTAAGTAATCTTATATAAAATGTCAATATTAATATTAGTACTCTAGAATGTTGTCTTTGAGTATTTAATTATTGAAAGTTTTATGAAAGGATATAAGGATGATATTTTCCATGGTATAAAATTGACATCAAATGGGGTAAATGATGATTAAATTGATTTTGGAGTGAGAGCGCTAATGAAATCTCATGTCCTTATAAGGAAAGAATGTTATTGAGGATATTGTAAGAGTGCCTGTAAATTTTATGTGATTTATTTAATAAAATATGGAAAATAAAGTGTAAAAGAAATTAAAACTTAAAGTGAAAAAGAGGTTTTAAGTTCAAAAACCTATATTGGCATAAGAGATCTTTATTATGATTTTCACTGGCTTACAATAACTTAATCTTAGTTTAAACATTAATGCCAACATGTCAACTATATTTTTTTTCTAGTTAGTTTGCCTAAAGACCTTTTTAGTACTCTATATTTGTATAACCAACTAAGAAATGATCATCTGTAATGAATGTTTATAGTCCATTAAACTAGGTATTTCTAAAGACATGTTATTTGTTTACTTGATTTATGTATCTTGCTTACTCAATTTTAATTGGTTGGTTATATTTTGAATTGTTATAACTCATATTTTTAATTTTTAACAAGTGCACATGTTTAAGATACTCATGCAATTGTTTTCTTTTTTGTAGAATGATAATAATGTTGATGATAATAATACTTGTTAAGCAAATATGTTATAAACCAAGTTTTTTATTTGATTGGTTGACTGTCTTATAAATTATATTAAATATATACACATTATGATATTATTTTTACATATTTTATTCTTATAAACTTTTTATGATTACTTGGATAATTGGTGAATAAACAAATTAGTTATTATTTTAAAAATTGTATATCGATTATAAGTAAGTGAAGCAGGAAATTAATATAAACAATTTAAATTTACTATGCATATTAAAATTCATTGTCATTAGGTTTAAAAATGTTACTTTTAATTGTAAGTGTTGTTGCCTTTAAATCTCAAAATAGTTGGTTTTATGTTGTAAAACCATTGCCTTTAACACTCAAAATTGTTATATTTATATGTTAAAACTATTTTTTATATCTTAAAATTGCTACTTTTAGGTTACACAACTACCACTCTTGAATTTAAAAAATATTATCTTTGAATTTAAAAAATGTTGTTTTTGGTACTACCATTGTTACTTTCATAATTTAAAATTATTGTAATAGTAAATTTAAACTATCTTTATTTACTAACAAACTATTACCTAGTCGGTCATGAAATGTTATGTAAAATTCTTAAAAATTGATATTATCAATGTCAAGAATGGCTGGGTTAAACTTTTAGTGTAGTGATTTCTTTTTTTATTTTTTTCTTGGTAATAACCTTTAAAATTGTTACATAAAGACTATTATAGTACCAATTAAATGTCACACTTAAAAAACCGCTAACTTAGATATTAGGCAACAGTTTTATGCCTTTAAGCTATAGTTTTGTACTGTTACTTTAAGTATTGTATGACGTAATGTTCATTCTTATTAATGTTCGTAATTGATCCAATTACATTACAAACCATGCTTTAAAAAGGAAAGATGATCATCACATCGATTTAACCTTGAACCATAGGTTTTAATCCTTGTTTAATTTGCATATTTATTAAGTACAAACCATAAGCAAAAGGTATTCTTTATTTTCTTTTAATTATAAGGCAATTATAATTAGATAAATAATATACATTTCTTTGCAAAAAAAAATCAATTTCAAAATTATAAATTTTAATATTACTTATTAAATTTTTTAATAAAAATATTATTATTAAATATTAATTTATATCTTAAAATTAAATAATTTTATATAAATAATATTATAAATAAAATACTTGAACTTATCTTAGTCTTTTACTATAACAACATAATTTTAAATAAAATTTTTATGTATATTAATAAAAAAACCAACTATATATATATATATATATATATATATCATTTTATAATTTTTAATAATATATAAAATATTTTTTTATTATTTAAATAATATTATAATTACATTTTTAATTAAAATATTATTAAAATATTTTAACATTATTAATTAAAAATATTTTAATATCAAATACTAGTTCTATAAATCTTTTCTCTCTTGTAAGGCCCCTTTTTTTTTTTTTTCCTTTTTCTCTGATATCCATCAAAACAAAATGGAAACTCCTATAATATCATAGAAATTACTATAGTATTATGGAAACTGCTCTAATATCAAATATTTACCAGTTAATTAATTTTTTATCGTAAAAAACAAGAAAGCCCATTAAAAATTTAAACGAACAAGAGCGCACAAAAAACAAAAACAAGGTACTAAAAACACTGAAAATAGACATGGACTTGGACGAGCAAACACAGTTTCTTTATTCAAGCGTGGTTTATCTCCACTTGCTATTATTTTTGGTAGTGTCTAGTAAATAAATATAAAAAAAAAAACATTTGGTTTTCTCTCTTAAGAGTGTTCGGAAAATTTAAAATTATATGAATTTAATCAATTTAATATATTTTAAATCCAAATTCATATTTCAAAAATATAACAAATTTATCAATTTTTTTGTTCATCTTCTTTGGGTTGAGAATTTGTGAGCTTATATGTTTGCTTGTGACTTGCCTCCTCTTTTGCAAATATGCATAAATTGACATTTTTTTCTTTTTTCTTTTTTTTTTTTGAGAAAATGCATAAACTTAACCTTACATGAAGGAAAAAAATGTTTATAAGAAAAATTAAAAAAAAAAAAGAGAAAATGCGAAAGCTATAGATCAATTAATCAAAGAGACACCTTTATCTTATCCATCAGCAGATGCCTGAAGCCTATCCTCTAAAGATTAATCGCGGAGGATTATACCCCAGAAGATTATTTTACCAATAACCGATTGTCTCACCACTTTTAAGTGGCTCTGTTGTTTGCCATGGCTAGCCGGAAGCTCAAGCATCTATGAGAAAGACACTAATCCCGCTTTTAGAAAAGATGGGTTACAGATGTCAAGACCAAAAGGCATTGCAATGAAGAAAAGCTTCACTTTGAGAAAAACTTGTTGCCTCCAGAAAAAAGAGACACTAAAAGATGTGAAGAAATGTATAAAGGAGAATAACATGACACTAACTAGAGATGCATTGCACAGAAAATATGCCATTCCCACCACTTTTGCACATAAAGTTTCTCGATATTTCGATCCCATAAGACACTGGCTTCACATTAACAAATTCAGATCATAATTAAATACACGGATGTGATCATTGCAAGATTTTCGGATACTTAAAGTCTGATTTAGCCCTAACAAAACAAAATTTTTTGCAGGCAAATCATGCTATAAGTGAACTTTGATGGTCAAATCCGTCACCTTTCTCATCTTCCATGCTAAGGGCATAAATCCTACATTAATAGAATAAGAAGACTCAATTCGATATTCATCAACTTCCTGGTCATACGTCTTATATAGATATAGATATATTATAAAGATGATGTTTTATAACATAGTATCATAGCTTACTTTATACTTTTTTGGTTAATTAAACTTCAATTTCAACTATGTACTAGTGAGGACACCATATGCACTTTATGTTCAGTTGTGTTAACTTCAGTTGTGAGAATTGTGTTGAGAGTATACAATCTCAGTGGCTCAAATAATTGATCACCTAATAACTTATGCTTTTGAGTTGTCATTCTAAATAGAGCACATAAACCAACCAAGGTTCCCTTTTTTTGCTTCCACAAGAGAAAGCGATCTTTAGTGGTGTGCCAGATGGCATAGATTCATGCCTAATCTGCCTGCTGTACTTTCTTTGTGATATTGAACAAGGGGTAGAAGAAAAATATTCCTCATTTGCTTTACAGAGCTCCAACTATTCTCAGAGGGGAATTTGTTCTTTCCTCGTTCAAGTGCTTCTCACAAACTATAAGAAGTCTAAAGCTTCAAACTATCTCCAAGAAAAAAACATTCCTGTGATTTTCTGCGGTGACCTGAAATGACGACTTGCAGACAACAGCTTGAAGTCCATACAGAAGATCAAGCCCCACAAAAATGGAGCATTTCATTAACTGAAGAAGTGTTCAAAAGATTTTTCTCACAAGAGAATCCAGTGATCAATAAGATATTTGGTGATGGATCACTTTTCAGTCCCTTCTTGTTTGGAAAATTCTTTGATCCTTCTGATGCCTTTCCATTGTGGGAATTTGAATCAGATATCTTGCTATCTAATTTGAAAAGTACCGGCAAGACTAGTGTTGATTGGTTTCAGACAGATGATGCTTGTGTACTAAGAGCAGAACTACCAGGTAAGCCTCTTTGGTAATTCATATAAAGCTTTGATTTTGATTTTCTGAGTCTGTCTATGAAGTGATTAAAGTGAACGTTGCAAGGATTACGGACTTTTATCATCTGACTCGTATTTATATCTCTTGCACTGCACAAGTTCATCAAACAATTTTCTACATCATGAGGTGCTAAAAATGAAGAGTGAGACTTGGTATAACTGTATAGGTTATTCCATTCTAACTTGGAAATTACAAGTTTGAATCAATATCCTATAACGAGGGAGGCTCATGCACTGAAAAAGCCCTTTGTAAGCTATTGAAAATGAACTGTAAGGTATGAGCATCTTAAATAAACTTACTGCAAAAGACTTGGGGATAAAGGCCTGTACTCAAAATGCATGCTGTTGTGGAATTTCTCAAATCTAATGATTTGTTGAAGCAGGAGTTGGGAGTAATGTTGTACATATCTATGTTGAAAATGGGAAAATGGTGGAAATTAGTGGACAATGGAAGCAGCACAAAGAGTCAAAGCCAAAAGACTGGAGAAGTGGCCATTGGTGGGAACAAGGATTTGTAAGGAGGGTTGAGCTGCCTGAAGATGCAAATTGGAGAAAAGCTGAGGCATATGTGAGCAATGAAACATATCTGGAAGTAAGAATTCCCAGAAAAACTGGAGATGGTGAATTGTAATACTCAAGAATGATTGATTTACTTGCTGCCGCAAAACTTTGTTCCAGTGTAAGAATTAGTTAGAAAAGAGAAAAGCCAAATATATATTATTTCTGAGGCAATGAAGTCCTTTTGCATTATTGCATTGGTAAATCGAACAGAATTGGTCTAGGACACAGAAAAGATAAAAAGGATTTCAAGTTACAGGAAAAAATCTGTCCGTTCAAGAGACAGCAAAAGCCAAAGGTTAAACGATGCTCCTTTTTTTTTTTTTGTGCTGCACTAAGGTGGTATAACAGGCTACTTTTTGCGCTCCGTTGTAAGTTCATTTGCTCAATCTAGTCGAAAAGAAGCTATCTGCGAAGAAAGTTCCCTCTGAATTATCTACATGCAGCTTGACTCCACCACTTGAAATGGATTTAATGTTTCACATCCACATCCCAGCCTGGACCTCAAAAAGCTAGAGCTGCCTAGTCTCATAAGCTTGCACTTAAAAGACAAAACCTTTTATGGGGAGCCAAAAACAGTCATGCAAGCATTGGATTCATCCCAACAAAACAAGGCAGATATGTGCACTAATTTTGTTGGCTAATTGAAGAGACTGTCTTATGATCGTGCCTTTTGCATATGAGGATTTGTTTAGAACGAGCTTGTAGTTGCTGCAATCATCATAACAATAATATCAAGTATCAAGATACCACAGTTGCTCACCCCGTGTATGTTGCATAGGCTCAGGCAGGCACACATGCATCCCTTAATTGTATTTCTGTATCTTTACCACAAAGATTAGACAATTGAAGAGTTAGAGAGACCCTAACAGAAGCTTGTAGAGTGAAAAAAATCATGACAATTATATTGGCTACTAAGCTTGCATTGTTATTACGCTTTATTATTTTAAGACTGAATTTCTTTCAAGAGTCACTTTGTGAAGATTCTGCCTGCAAAAGTCGTTTTCTTACATTTGTTTCTTAAGTTAGATCGTATTGTCAGCTCGTGCATTCAGGTTAAAGCGAAACCAAATCTAGAGCAGACTAAGAGATCCAAGCTGAACTGCCCTG
Organism: Bruguiera parviflora; assembly: GCA_019804595.1. NCBI lineage: Eukaryota > Viridiplantae > Streptophyta > Magnoliopsida > Malpighiales > Rhizophoraceae > Bruguiera > Bruguiera parviflora. The sequence goes on from CM034053.1 coordinate 1,976,604, forward strand.
CAATTTACTTCCAATGCAAGGGTTGAATGAATACAATGACAATTGCAACAAATAAGAGTATATTGCAACAGGCATCTGTTCTTTTAATTGCTGAAAAAGCCTTGTTTACCTTCATTGACCCCAAAATAAAGGTGCTCTTTATGGCTATACAAATCTGTCCATGACCTCTTGGAGAAGTGGTGTAGTGTCTTGATAATATGACTCTGTCTCAGACAGGTTTTTCCTCTTAGAAGCATCTTCAAGCTGCCAATGCATGAACGATTAAACACTTGGTTCTGAACAATTGTAACTTTATCAAGAGCAAGGTTTTACGCAGATAATTAACCGGTTGTGCATGGGATAATGAATTCACCTTTTCAAAATTGTCAAACAATCTGTTAGCAAAATCAGTGAGAGGTTGCTTATCATCTACTGGAGCTGCAGAGATTACTTTGTCAAAATCATAGTACATGCAGGTGGCCTTGATTCTCAAATACTTCCTAACATAATTCAAGGTGTCTGGTCCTATCAAATCTGCCATTGCCATGAGATCAAAAGCGTATTTTCCGAGCCTATACATGCTGCCTTTCACTCCAATATTTGCGCAATACAGTCCCTTCTTTATAAAAGAACGGGTGCCGGTCTTCTCGTTTGCAATATCTACATTGCGAGTATAAAATAATTTACTGAAAAAATAAATATCAGGATGGTAATGGCTACTTTGATGCATATCAGAAAACTTTACTATTCTCAGCAGAAGGCACAGGGAAGGGTATATCGATCCATAAGCCATTGTCCTCGGCGAGAGAGACTCCATTGCAGGAACCTCCAATTAGAGCTATTGAGGCAAGGCCTAGTGCTAGTCTTCTTGTGGGTTGCAATGAAAGTTCTTCAAAGTTAGCCACTCTGCTGCCCAGCAATCCAACGATTTTAACTGCATTTCTGGGTTTTCTCACGTTGGCATACTTTGGTGGGGCTGCCAAAGGTTCAGTAACACAAGTTAAGCTTGCTAAATGAGTCATTGGCTAGAAACTGGGTGGAAGTGGCTGGTCAAGGCAATTCAGGATGAGCTCTTTTATTCAAGTCCGTTTCCAGAAAGAGTTGGTTAATGCTGACCACCAGAAAGATATCTTCATTGAGGACATTTTGGACATTCTGTACCAAGTAGTTTGATAGTTGAACTTTAGCCTGCCACCCATGTTTCAAATAGCGTATCAAAGGAACTTACACAGTTTCTCCAGGGATGTCCTGTGTGGATATAAACCCATGTCCCAGGGTTACTGTGTTATGACTTGGAGGTATGTTTGCATGGCAAAAAATAATCTTTTAAAAAACAGGCTACACATATCTGATATTTCTCAAATCCTTACATGTGAGATACTCGCTTGACAGAGAACCAGATTTCCATACACGGAGTTAGTACATTTCCAATGTGATTTGGGGTCATTAAATTCATTGTTAACAAGAATGACACATCGAGGCATTCTTGATTGTGCCTAAGATTCCATTGCCATGTAATTAAGACACATTTTCAATTGGCACAAATTACCATATATTTGCTTAATTATATTCAAGTTTATATGTGGTCTACCTAAGATTCTCATTATATTGGGCATATTGCTAAGAAGATCTGCTTGTTTGTTCACCCCTCTAACTCTTCTAACTTCTAAGCAAGCAACTGTTAAAGTGCACATCGAAAGCCCACGAGCACTTGAATATGCAAAGCAAGCGTGTGCCTTCAAAGTGGCACTTCTTCAAATATAAGACAACAGAAGGACGACTCCTCTCTTTTTTCTATTTATTCTTTATTATCCGTGCCAACAGGAAGACAAGTGTACTGATTGATGGAAAGTAAAGAACAAATATACTTAAGGATCCAACAAAGATAAATTAACACTCTATGCATTTAAAGATAAGTTTTTCCTTATAGACAAAGTCTAGTGTAGGAGTGAAGTGATAGAAATAATTTAATTTTTTAATTAAATAAGTAGTATGTAATTAATTGTTGGGAATAAAGTCTTCAAAAAATAAAAAGAAAAGTGTTTTTATATTAATTTTAATTTAATAATTCATAAAATGAAATGATGTAAATAAAAATAATAACAAATAATTTAATTCTAACAACCCATAACTACGGCTAAATCAAGGAGCGAAAAAGGGTTAGGCTTTTTGTTTTTTTTTTTTTTTTTGTTTTTGTTTTTGGCAGAAAGAACAGCTAGTTGGCTAATTGTAAAAATGTGGTAATTAGACTTTTCAAAATACGCAAAATTCACCACACATGAATGATAAGAACGGAAAGAAAAGATAGTGTTCAATTTCGATACATCAAACCCAAGGCATTAGTTTTATGTTTATCCAAATGAGGATGAGGTGTATTTGCTGATAGATTATAACAAGTAGATATTTGTAAAGAGGTTGCTTGATGAACTTTGCCATAGAATTGGATAAAGAAGAACCCCTTTCCACATAGGCTAGCATATCTAGTAGCCAAATGTGGGTCCTAAATTGTCAATTCATGTCCAACATGTTTCATGGCAACAACATCAATTCTGAACATGGTGAAGAGACATTTAGCAACCCATGTATGATTCTTACTCCATTGGTCCAAATCCCCTATAAATGATGAAAATTGTTAAACTGAGGAAAAAAATGGGGGAAGAATAAACAGAAATGAATGGACATCCACGGCTCATGAAGTCCAGAGTGGTGAAAGTAGGCTCAGAAGAATCATGGGATTCCCTGACCACTCAAGCCTCCAATCAAGGCTGTCCTGTAAGCTGCTCCTCTTTATGTTTTTTTTTTTTTTCTGTTTAAAAAGTAAGAAGTGCATGAGCCCATATTATAGCTTAGTTTATCAAAATATGTCATCCCAAAGCTTTTTGTCCTGGTGAAGGATAGCATTAGAGCCAGAATTAAAATTGTGATGAGGGTAATTTTATTAGCCAAGAATTCCTTTTACGCTCTATTTGTAGGATAGAATGGTAACTAAATTCAACCAACTACACTTGATTTCATGCTGCATATATTTTACTTTTTCTCTGACGAGATTTCATGCACTGAAATACCCTTTATCCCACCAAATTTAATATTAATATAATGGCGCTTACAAGTCTTTACTTAACAACTCTACATTAACATGTGCCCATATTAACAAGTGAGTGAACTTCTCTTTTATTCAGTTCAATTTGATGTAGTTTTATGGATCAATTACAGGTTGTGGTGCACTTCACGGCTTCTTGGTGCAGGCCCTCGGTAGCCATGAACCGTATCTTTGAGGAGCTAGCTTTAAGCTATCAAGATATGCTGTTTCTCTCAGTGGACGTGGATGAAATTAAGGTACATTTGTTCCATATCTCCATCAGTTTCACTTGTGATTGCTGGTGAATTCTAGCTGTATCAAGATATGACTTATGCGTGTACATCAGACTTGGATATTGTTTTTTTGTTTTTGGGTACTTGATCAGGGGGTCGCTACCAAGATGGGGGTGAAGGCCATGCCAACATTTGTGTTGATGAGGCAAGGTGCTCAGGTCGATAGGCTTGTGGGTGCTAACCCAGATGCGATAAGGAGAAGGATGGTTGGCTTTAATCAGCCCTTTCGTGGACAGTAAATGCGATTAATTTCCCCCCAGAGTGTGCCTTCGCTTTTTGAAAGATGAACGTGTGTTTCAAAGTTTTTCCAAGAGTGGCAAATTATTGTATAGTAATGTGAAGGTTGCAGTGTCAGTCTGTATACTCGGTGATTATAGATGGATTGTAGAACGTTTTTTTAGTGTTATTTTGAGACATGTCCTCTAAATAACCTTTTCTGGTGGCTATGGAAAATCTTGAATTCTTAGGTTTTTTTTTTTTTTTTTTTTTTTGTTTTTTTTCTTCAGTGCCCCAATTGCGTAATATCGGGCATTTTATGTGCAATGTCCCGATATGGATAAAGATAAATAAATAAATAAATAAATCTTTGTCACTAAATTGTTCAGATAATGGACACCACACATACGTTACTTTTCCATCCGTCATTATTTAGGGTGGCGACTAGCAGGAAAAGATGCCTTTCAACGAAAATTTGCCCTTATTACATGAATTAACTCAATTTATTTCAAATACGAATTTATATTACGGTATTACCATTATTAGATATATATTTATAATTTTTATTATTAACTATAATTATATATTTAAAAATTAAGAATATACAAATAATATTTATAATAGTGTTATGTAGATACTTGCCTCTACAACTTTCCTGGAAAAAAACTTGAAGCAAAACGAGTGACACGAGGCGAGAAAATTTACCTCAAGAAATTCTCAACCTTTTCATTTCTACTTTTCCCTTTCTCTTAAATATTTGTAGTGGTTAGAGAAAATAAGGCAATAAAATACACTGTAATTTTTAGAACAGTTTGCTTACGAATACCTTCACTATGTAGCAATTATTTGTTGTTTTTTTTTTTTTTTTCAATAGTATATATTGCAATCAAAATCATGGTACACACAGTGTGTTTATTGGGCGATTGTATGTCTATCAACGGAGTCGGACAGTAACTAGAGAAAGAATCAAAAGCCTCGCTGCATGGATCCCACCACAATGGCTCTTGAACATAGCTTTTGTAGTCACCTTTACATAAAGAAGATTTTGATTCGGTGGGGCAGGTTGAAGGATTTTTTTAAAAAAACATTTTATATTGTATAAAAATAAATAAAACAATGTAATTATATAAAATTTTAAAAATATATATCAACCTTTTAATAAAAATTTACTTAAATTATTAATCAATTAATTCAAAATAATTGAATTGAATATAGATATATATATTAATTTCAAATTTATCTAATTGTTTAGATAAATTGAACCTAACCTATTGTCAGTCTAATCTAATTTTTAGAACTATGTTCTTGAAAGCAAAATTTAAAAAATTTTTGAAATCAATGGACCTAGTGAGTAGGCTTTAGTAACTTTGATTCCAAAGTCTTCTCCACCAAACAGGCCCAAAAGAAAAAGTTGGTGAAAAATGCAAGGGAAGTACAATTTTTTTAATAATAAAAACTCTCAATAGTCTCTATCATTAACATTCAAATATCTCCTACAATCTCTATATTTAATAAATTTGTAAATGATATAAGTTAATTAGATTTCATTAAAATTCATTAAGTTTAATATTTCCTTAAGAGTTATAAATACCAAGAAGAATGTTAGAACACGAGAAATTTTGGGTGAGGGGGCAATGCTTATATCAATACTAAATCCCTTTTAAAGTTTTAATTAAAATTTTTTATTTTTTTTTAATTAAAATTTCAAATGTAGTTCCGCCTCCACACATAACATCTTCTTTCAAGCTTTTCCTAGGAAGGTCCAATTACTAATGACCGAGGCCCATTTACCAATGTTCAAAGCCCAAAACTAGGCCCATTTACCAATATCTCCAACCCAATGATAGAATATTCATCGCCACCTGCCACCGAGCCACCCCTTCCTTTTGAAACCATCCCCCCACCCAAAACAATAAAAAAAAAAAGCTTACGTGTTTTACCGAGAAATTGAGATTTCTAGCCGTCCAAACACAGCTAAATCCCCCTGATCACAGCGGGAAAATCTCCCCCGCAAATTTCCAGCAAAAATGGTGTCTCCAGAAAACACGAATTGGCTGATGGAGTACGGATTGATCGACGACATCCCCGTTCCTGACCCGAATTTCCCCGTCCCGGTTACCGGGTTCTCCTGGCCGGTTCCTGCCCTCAACGGGTCATCGAATGCCAGGTACTAAAAGCCCCAACACTTTTCTTTCTTTCTTTCCTGTTTTGTTCTCACTTTGATTTGGATTTATGATTTTCATTTTGCATTTTGAAGTTGCTTTTTTTTTTTTTTTTGTTTGTGGGTTCCTTTTATTTTATTTTATTTGGACGAGGTTGTGAATTGGGTTGTTTAGATATGAAGATAATATTTCGGAAGTTGATGGGAATTTTTATGGCTTTCTTAAAACCTAGCTGTATGGGTGTGGTTATGAGGGACTATCACAGACCTTTTTCTTCTTCTTTTTATTTAATCCTTATTTTCTAATTTGTTTGAAGTAAGAGCTTCATTGCATACTGGATTTGACATGTCTGTTGGTCCTTATTGTATTATCATGACTATTTGATGCACTGATCGTGATGTGCAACCAATAGTTATGGTCAAGGCAGAACAATGCGAGGACCCATGCATCTGGAACACTCAACCTAACCGCGTCTGTGTAACATTACTGTTGAATTAATTGCGGGGAATTTCATTGGGTTTTTAGTTATAACACCAAATTTTGATTAGGAGATACTTCTTAGCTGGTTTTAAGGATCTTTTGTTTAGTTCTTGCATCAGGGATATTCAGTCTGCGTTAGACGGAATTTTGTTTGAGATACTTCTCTGTTTCCTTCATTGTTTTTATTTGCATATAACAGTTTCATCTTTCTATGCTTCACATTTCGTCAACCCCTATTTGCTGGTGATTTGACATTGCTGAAGAGGCCACTTTCAATTTTTCTAGATAAACCATCTTTCACTGTCTGCTTTATGAGTCAGGATCCCATTCTATTCCCATGCTTGCTTGTATAACATTACTCCTCTCTGCTCATTTCCTTCCATTTCTGTCTGCCATTTTCTGTCCCAGCACCTTATTTCTTGTTTAGTGACCTTCTTTATCTTCCTGTTTTTGTGGTTATTCCCTTTATGTCATCTTATGTGTGTTCATTTATTTTTGTATAGTGTGGAAATTGATGGATCCTTTGGAGATTCTGACACCCAAAAGGAATCTGGCTCAAAGAAGAGGTGATGTGGTCTTTACATAAAGCTATGTGACTTTATTTCATTTATATGCTTTTGGTGCAGAAGATGATTGATAATTGTTTTTTTTCTTCAATGTTACATGACGCCAATTAACTTGTCTGAGGAACTAAAATCATGGATTTCAGAATCCAAACCAGAGGATATGAAATTCAAAAATGTCTTTTGTTGCCTTACTTGTGGCATGCCTATTCAGCCATTTACTTTATGAAGTGCTAAAGTGTAATCTCAAATATTCTGAGTTTAAGGATTTTGAGTAAACAGCTTTACTGTTTGCTGGATTCAGCTCTACACTAACCAGATAACAATAGTTTTCAATGGCATCATAACAACTGCACCCAGTTTTGAGACAATCAACATGATGAACATCATCAATTGCTTATTTTCTAACTCAAGCTTTTATACTTTTTGATAAGTACATTTTGTTAATAATCTTCTTTGGCTTCTGATAATGTGTGGTGCATCTTTTTATTTTTGACTTTTTTTTTTTTTAACTATTTTTCATTTTAAATGTATACTCTCTCTCTCTCTCTCTCTTTCTCTGTGACATATCTTTTTCTGCAGGGGTAGATCTGAATCATCTAGTGCATCTAGCTCAAAGGCATGTAGGGAGAAGTTGCGAAGGGATAGGCTAAATGACAAGTTCTCTCTCTCTCTCTCTCTCTCTCTCTCTCTCTCTCTCTCTGTTTGTGTGTGTGCGTGCGCGCATGCGTGTGCGCTAACATGAGTTCCCCCTTGGAGCCAGGTAATAATATTCTGTGTTTGGTTAGGTTTACGGAATTAGGCTCTATCTTGGAGCCTGGAAGGCCTCCCAAAACAGATAAGTCAGCTATCTTAATTGATGCTGTCCGAATGGTAACTCAGTTACGAGGCGAAGCCCAAAAGTTGAAGGACTCAAACTTGAGTCTTCAAGAGAAGATTAAAGAACTGAAGGTGGACTTGCCTCTGTCTGTTTCCCTTTTCACCAATTGGTTTTCCGCACGCAATGTTTGGGTGTATGTCTATATGCTAAGGATTGTTGTGCGATTTCTCCCCTTGCCATGATATTTTTCCATTTTAACTTGTGATAGGACTACAATGGATAACATATGCAGCTGCTATTTATTGAACCGCCTTTTGTCTTTTACAGGTTGAGAAGAATGAGCTGCGTGATGAGAAGCAGAGACTAAAGGCACAGAAGGAAAAGTTGGAGCAGCAGCTGAAGGCTGTGAACACACAACCTAGCTTCCTGCCTGCACCACCTGCAATCCCTGCTGCATTTGCAGCCCAAGCCCAGGCACCTGGTAACAAGTTGGTGCCTTTCATTGGTTACCCGGGAGTTGCCATGTGGCAGTTCATGCCACCTGCAGCAGTTGATACCTCTCAAGATCACGTACTTCGCCCACCAGTTGCTTAAGGCAAGTCTTAAGGATCGGGCTAGTTGTGTTTGCATTTTGGACCAAGCAGATGCATTCGTTTAGTCTCTGTTATTGTCTTCGTTGGCTGTCTAACTGGATTTGGTGGGCGGTTGATTGTATTGCACTCGTTATTTTCCATGAACTGTTGTGGTGTTTACATGCGCGTAAATCTTAATAAGTCTGGCATGCTATGTTTTTACTTTTGACCGCTTCATTCTGTTCCCGAGCCTCCGCGTCTTTGTGTTTGTAGATTGGGGTTTGCAAAGTTTGGCATAGGCTTTGCTGTTAGAAATGCTTGCTCTTCTTTTGATCATCTGTCGCTGGGATAGCCATGTACATGGCCTTGAGGCTGGCTCATGCAAAACAAATATTGGTGGCAGTACAACAAAGATTGTACATAACGGATGTTTGTAACAAAGGGTGTATTTTACTTCTTCCTTTATAAGACAATGGGGATGGAAGGTAAAAAGCGCATGTCATCTAACCATCTTGAAACTGATGCCTGCTGCTAAAGCTCTCCGAGTGTTTCGCCGAAATTACTTGTCAGTGGCAGTTAGAAAAATTAAATTATATTCGAGTGCCTCGCGGAAATTATTTGTCAGTTGTAATTAAAAAAATAAAAATTATAATTATTAATTATAATTAATGATTTAAACTTTATTTGGTCAATCAATCTCGTCCCCATATTATTTTCCTGTGCCAAAATCTCTGTGGCCGGGCCAGCCAATCAGCTAAGGGCCTGGAGTGGTGGTATCTTATCCTCTTGGAACTAGTGGACGCTACTTACTTTCTTCTCCTAACCTGAACCGCCACCTAGCTCTCCTTTAAAACATTCATGGCATCCAATCTTCTCAAACTTCAATCTCAATCCTTGAGAATTGCAGGCCATCCAAATCCATTTTCACAACCTAAAACGCACCTCTGCACTCTCTCATTCCCCAAAAAGCATTCTCATCAGCCCTTACATCTCACTGAAAAATCCATAGTTCCCTCTTTACAAATCCAGTCTTCTCTATCCACCTCTTCCACCCCACCAACCTCCAAAGAAGATGCCATTCTCCAAGCCAAAACGTGCCTTTCAACAACCCTACAAAAGTCCCTTAATAACCCCAAGCTTGCAGGAAAGCTCAAAAAGGTGAAGCAACCCAGGTACCAGGTGGAAATACCAGTCATGGATGACTCACCTACTTTCCTCACACAACTTGCTCTCGAAGTTTTCAAAGACATGCCCATCAAAAGAAAAGGCTTTCCATTCAAGATTCTAATCCTATGGCCAAGCCCGGCACTAAAAGACTCTGCCATTGAAGCATTTCAATCCCATTCTTTAGACAATATTGAGCATTCAGACATCTCATCACTTACAGATGGTGGTAAGAGAATCTTGAGTTCTGCTGGCGTGACAGTGTTTTTGGCGCCAGAGAGTTCGCAACTAACAGTCATAAAAACGGTTAGTGACGGTTTGTATCCAAGGCCAGTTGTGATATTCAACCCCAGATGGGGTTTTGAAGAGGAGAATGATTTTGGTGATCTAAATGGCTTTGTAGGCTCTTTTGAAGTGATCTATTCCTTTGTTGGCCTTGAGGTTAGGGGTGTTTTGAGCAAGCGAAATGGAGCGGTTTTCAAGTGTGTGAGAGATGGGGTTGTGAGTGGTGAGAAATGGGCCGTTCTTGTTGAAGAAGAAGGAGAGTTGAAAGTTGTCTCAAGGTTCAAAGCTCGGCCATCAATTGGTGAAGTTGAGAGTGTTTTGTATAATTTGATGGCTATTAATTCGCCTATTACCAAGTCTGCCAAGTTTTTGAGAGATTTGGTGTCAAATGTAACAGGAAGAAAATGAAAAACCAAAAAAAAAAAAAAAAAACAGAGAGAGAGGGAGAAACTGGGGTTCTGCTTTTTCGTCCCATTAGATTTTTAGCACATCTGTTCTTTTTAACATGCTTCATTGAATGTGCTGATATTTTAAGTTTTGATTCCTGTAAATGTATGCTGCATTATGATTGTGAATGAGCAACTGAAAGAAATTGATACAAACGTATTGCATGCTAGCGAAAAATATTTTTTTAAAAAATAAAAATAAAAATAATAAAATATATATATATATAGCAAAAATGAAAATTAACGAAGCCCTAGGGCAAGGGAAAGAGAAAAAAGAAGATGGAAAAAGAAAAAAAAAAACCAAAAATAGAAAGAAAGAAAACAGAAGCCTAGATGAGGCTCAGCATAATATTTTACATGGTGTGTTGAAAGCCTCGAATTTATGAAGAAACTCTCTCGCTCCTCTCCATTTTCTTTTGCATCTCCCACATACAAAGCACACATTTTACCATCAATATCTTGGACAATTCTTCTCCCAAAAGCTCATCTTAAGATGCCCTAATATGACAACCCTTTATGAACTTGTCCGAAAAGTTGATGTACTTAGCCCACAATGGCCGAAGAAGAGGGAATGCGATGTCTAGCCAAGGCTTTGCTCGGCCGTTGAAATGGATGACGCCGGCGCTCTCAGCGTCGGCTAGACTGGTGTTCTCTTGGTAGCCTAGTCCCAACATGTGCCAGAAAGGATCTATAACGTGGACATGACGCCGGAATGCTATTAGGCCCGGTGGCAACGTTCCTAGTTGCCACAAGCTCAGGTCCGATTTCAAGTTCTGCAAGAAGGAAATTATGAGCATCACCCGGTTTTAACTCTCATAGTTGCAAGTTCTGCTTGAATAACAAGGCTCGCCTTTGGTATATCACTGAGAAACAAAAGTTTTTGTTCTTGTAAATGAAAACATTTGTGATTTCAGGTTGATTACCTGCTCAAGCCAATAATGGTATGTAGCGCTAATGTTGGTCCTCCTCCAAGCCTCCAAATCAAAAATGTTCATGCCATAAGCCCAAGCGCATTCATTGGGATCAAAGCTCCTTGCAATCAAAGGATGAGAAAAGTTTAAGTAGCTCTTGAATCGCTTGGACATCACGAACTTGTCTTCACCACTACAAGTTTCTACCGCCCCATTAACCTTTCCATTCATGTCAATGTCCCAAAGGGGGGAGAGATCCGTCTGCACCACTATGTCATCATCCAGGAAGACGACCTTGTTCAGACTTGGAAACAACTGCAACACAGTATGTGCATTGACACCGAGCACTATCAAACATGAAGGTTTCTTTAAGACCCAAAACTACTATATAGAAATCGCTATGACTAACGAAACTCTAGACTCATTGCTCCATGGAATTAATGTAATTTAATTACCTCTGGGAGATGAATTCTGATATGATTCATCATTGAATTGTACTTGGGACTAAGGGCTTGTAGCTTTGCTGCAACAACGTGAGGCTTCTCAGTATTATTTGCAACAATGGCAGACGACCCTCCTCTAAACTGTGACCGCACCTTCTGATCTCTTTCCATTGCTTCCAAGACCGGAACTTTCCCCTTGGAAAACCAATCAAAATGGTGCAATGCTTTAACCTCAACTATAGCAGGCGATAAAGGGTGCAAGGAGAACCATGCTTGCATCGGTGAATATGTTTTCTTGTCCGTTATTATGTGTAGCACAAACTTCTCCGGACGCAATGCATTTTGGACTAGTGAGGCTGCAACAACAGATGTGGCAAGCACATTGTCTGAGGCTAGGACAAAATGGAAGTAAGAGTTGTCGACGAGGGCCGGGACAAGTTCCGGCAACGGGAGCTGGAGACGGGCGGCTGCATTGGTGGAGTGTTCATTGGCTAGCCTTAAGGCAAGGCAGTGAAGCTGCTTTGGTATGCTGCTCGATGCTACATGACGGTAGAGGTATTCTTGGATTTTGGCAGTTCTAGTCCTCTGTTCAAGCAGAGAAACCTGAAACATAGCAAATAGATAGAATTAGCCCAAAGGTATTACTTGTGAGAACTTTTTTTTTGTCTTTCCTTGTCAGGATTTGATCCCTACCACCAGAACATATGGCTAGTGGCGTTACTTGTCTGACCTATATCATAATAGATAAAATTTTTCAATACCATCTCCCGAAGCCTGAGTGCAAAAGTTCCGGCATCTAATTTTCTGTCCTTCACTTCTTCCAGGAACTCTTCCAATGTCTGAGGAATGTCACTTCTTCCTTTTAATTCATCTTTGCCAATGGGTTGTTCTAGTACTTGGTATATCACTTCTGGGACCTTTGATTGGACCAAAAATTATGAATTAGCGATGCGCAAAACACCAAACTTTCAACGACTAACCAAACATTAAGGTGTCGGGGCATTACAGCAGAGTCGAGCCTTCTTCCCAATAACCTTGGTCCTAGTCTTTTCCCCAGGCAACCTAACAAAAAATAGGACACACAATTAAGGTCAATTAAGTGACTTGGATTGCTTGTTATAATAATCATGACATCACATCAGTCTCGGAGGAAACATTATTGTTTTTGCTGTTATAACTGTCGTTAGGTGGGAGTCTCTAAATGGTTGATCATGCGCGCGGGCGCACACGCACACGCACACACACACAGAGACGCCAGAGAGATAGAGCAAGACGTTCAAAATTTCTCTGATTGTGCGGACACTCCATGTTCTAATTGGCCCTTTATATTTATTAAGCACATTGGTCGTACTAAAAATACCGGATTGCAAAATTCTCTGTTGAATTTGAGCCACCAATATAGTTATGGACCTAACAAACGAAACCGTCTCGTGTCGGCTAAAACCTGACATAGCACAAATTTAACGTGGCTCACAAGTTGATTTATCATGGTTTCATTGGCCGGTAATGAGTTTACCAGATTAGGTGGAATATAGGAAGCAAAACGAAAAGTGGCATTTTGCAGGCTAACTAAGGAACCGGTTCTTGGAGTGTGGACAGGAAATTAAGCATCCAAATCTCATCCGATGTGAATTCCAAACAATTTGAGCACATTTCTGGTCCTAAAATGTAATCATACACTGAAGAACCAAAAATTTGTAACCAATTATTATCGTAGTTGCTGTGAGTCTGCATCTAAAACTCAATAAAATTGACTGCGTCTATTTGACTTTACTGAGCGTGGCCAACTAATCCTGTTTCTTGGCTATTCAGAAAACCCAGTCGAACTGTAATCTTCATGTGAAATCCTTTTGCAAGAGTTCATAAGTAAAATCTTATAGGAATATAACATATCAATTGACCTATCTGTTGTTATTTTCCCAACATATCATCGATAGACTATTATTAATCATTAGGTACATCTCCCGCATCATGCGGAGTTTTCAACATAACGATGCTTTTAACTCTAGTGATGGTGTTTATACAAGAATTCAAATTAACATGCACATAATCTTCAAAAGTCTTGATTATAAATTAATTCATCTAACGACCATCTCACGGAGACTGTCAATTGATTTATATTAAAAAGTTGAATGTGTAATAATTCATTGATTTGGGGGGGGGGGACAACAATATGTGCTTTGAAACATACCTATGGTAGAGCAAGTTTCGCCATCAATGGCGTCAACGGTGGATAGCACGAACACGAAACGGAGAAGGAATGTGAAGAACAAGAGCGAATAGAAGAGTATTCTATAAGAAACCCGTCTTCCGCCTACCTTCAGTTTGATGAATTCTCTGACACCTTTGCCTGGGAAAACTGTTACATGCCTCAAACTCGGAGAGATATGAAGTTGCATTTTTATTTGGAAAGTTGAAAACAGAAGATATAAGAAATAGCAGCAGCTAGTCAAGAAGCTATGATCACCACTCCCAAGAGGAGTTGTTTTCTATGGCAGTACTATCTCAGGGTTGGTGATTTCATTGGATGGTATGCAACCTGAAGAGGAAGAATTGAGAATGATTTGCAAGAACACATGTAAATGGCTTTGATGGGGCTTTGGGGTAGCTATCTGTTACCTAAACTTGCTTGGAAATTATTCAACACTTTTTTAATCTATAGTATGCTTTAGATGAAGTATGGGTTCAGGGTTGTTAAAGAGAAAGGGACACGGGACTTAGAGGACAGTCTGTGTTTGTTTCAATGGCTTTGGCTTGGCTTAGTATTGAAGGAGGGAAGTTGAGAGAGACGACCATGTGGAAATATTTTATGTGCTTGAAAAAATATATATTAATCAATTGATGGGAGGGTATCTTGGTTTGGTGCTATTTTAGCTTTGCCAACACATGAAGTCTTTTTGGCATTCAAATAGTTTGGACCGACCATGATAGTACAGAGCTTCTAAATGGAAAATGACCCTTCATTTTTCTCTACTTTCTAGATTGGGATTGGTCTATGGCTTGGTATTTTGGAGTGCAAAAAGAGTAACCCTGTAATTGCTGTAGATAACATATCAAAAACAGTGAGGAAAAATTGTTGGTAGCCTCCTGTATGAGTTGAAGGAGACTTTACCACATAATTAATGGATCAAATCACAAAGACCACAATGATACTTTGGTGTCCAAATCACAACACCATTATGATACTTTGATACCCATAATTGTACAATACAAAGTAGAAGCTAACCCATAAAGTATATCTAATTCTGTGATATTGGCTATTTCTAATATATCTCATTTTGAAGGAGTGAATGTGTAGTTAATTCATTTTACTAATTTTGTATAACATACACTCTTCATTGAATGATAATAGGATATCTCACATTCTCATCTTCAATGTATTCTTTTCTTTTTTTTTTTTTTTTCTACTTATTAGAAAACAACACTAACATTGATGATCAGGTTTACAAAGTATTACGAGGTTTTTGGGAAGAGAAAAAGGGCGATTTCCATTTAAATTTTCTTACCTTATTAAAAGCAGTGAATAGAATTGACGATAAAATTCCTAAATAAAAAGATATTGGATACACATTTCAGGTATTTAATTTATATGGGAGACATGAAATTTTTTTTTGGAAGAAAAAAAAAAAGCAAATTCGCCAAATTTCCTTTCCTTATTAAAAACAATAACAGCATTAATTATTAATTCCCTAAATAAAGCCATTCTATGCAAATTCTGTGCATTTAATTAATGTGATAGACAACAAAGGTTAGGTTTTCAAAACGAATAAGAAGACTTCCAGCATACCTAATAACCTACCAAACAACAAATAGTCATATTTTTATTAAGTTTTTTAGTACTTCATAATTAATACAGCACCAATGGCCATGTATATTTTTATTAGGAGACTCTTCATCTTCTACATTTTTATATATAATATTTTCACAATTCATAATTTTTGTGATCGCTTTCTTTGTACTTTTGTTTAACATTTTTTTAGAAGGTTTTATACGGTTGTTGAAAATGAGGGAAAAAAAAATCATTCTTTAAAGTTTTTTTGGGGCATTGTTGTCTTTTTACTCTTGGGCAACATTTATTTGTACCTTTTTTTTTTTTTCTTTTTTTCTGTTCTTTAAATTTTAGGTTGTAAAGTTTAATTTTTACCATTTTTGCAGGGCTTGCTGTGGAGACTTGAGATATATAATGGACAATGTGACAAAAGGATGCGAGATTCATCGCATAATTATTTTGTGTGTGTTCAATTTTGCTTCATCTGTTTTCTTTTTCCTTTCAATTCTTCATTTGTTGCTTCTTATATAATTTATTTTGCAACTGAATTTTCTCAGGTAACTGAAAGTGGAAATTGTCGCACTCATTGTGTAAAATCCATGAAATTTAGCTCCTAATTCAAAATATACCGCATTTTTTTTCTATAATTTATTTTCTTATTTATCTTGTTTATACCTTGAAACACTTTATCCATGCTAACCTAAATGGCATTGATAATAGGCATTGGTCACATTTCATTGTGCATATGTGCACGAATTTCTTTTATTTATATTATAGCTCTTGAATTTGAGATCATAAAATATTTTTGGAATTTTGATTATTCTTTACACTTATTTTAATTTAAAATTTTAAATTAATTAATTAAAAATTAATAATAAATTAAAATAACATGACTAATATTTTGAAATTATAATTTATATTCACTGATCCCACCCTTAAAGCCCAATTACTGAAAAATGCAGAAAATTTTGGGGGTAAATATATGATGTTTGAAAAATAGAAAAACCAAGAGGTAATTTAATAAAAATTGAAGAAAATAGAATAAATAAAATGTACTTTAGTCAAAATTGTAAGGTTTTTTGCCTCTTTGTTCTCTGTTTTTTTTTTTTTTTTTTTTAGGGTTTAAGGGTTATCCGCATGTATCACGTTTAGAGAACACACAACTAAAATATTAAGGTGTTTCGCCTGCATGAGATTACCACGCAATTAAGAATATTGAAAGAAGAAAATTCAAGACTATTTTGACATTATATTTAATAAGAAAACTGATTTACTTTTAGAAATTAAAATTTTAAACTACATCCCAACTCCATCAAGTTAACCTTCCACTTGAGAAAGATCCTGAGAGATTCCTGCAAGGATTCCAAAGCAACCATGGTCTTGAATTTAAATGTCATTGCCAATTTCTTCTTCAAGTGAACGATATTCGTTGTCTTCTTCTCTTAAGGGGAATGCTATTATCTGGAGCAGTTGGGAGCACTTTGAGAGACTTAAGGTAATTCAAGGACAACTGAACCCCTCCCACACTTAATTTCTAAAAACAATTCCAAGCCCTGGAAAACTCCGCTCTCTAACGGTAGATTCCCTCTAGTCCTGGGAATTAAACCTTTGTTTGGATTTAGAAGGGTGTGAGAAAGAAAGTTATGAAAAAAAAAGAAAAAATTGTGAGGAAAAAGAAAAAAAACTTTCTTAATAGTTATGTGGAGACTCTCTCACCATTTTTATAAGAAAATTCTTGCTGGGTTCCACATCCAATTTTCCCACCTATTTCTAAGTACTTTTTATCCCATCAATTAGCCATATACATGATTATTCCTTTCTAACCCTGTTTTCTTACCAATAATTTTCTTTCTCACCCTTTTTCTTACAAACCAGACAAAGTGTAAGGCTGGTAGAACTCAAGGTAAGCTTGTATGACAAGCTAGAAGAAAGAGCTCTTTAATTATTGCTCAGGGCAAGATTTGGCTTCAGGACTTGCATGTTCCAAGTCCAAGGACAATGGTACTGAAGAATCTTACCAAGCTGAAGCTTATCTTTCCAGACTAGAATGGTCATGGCAAAGTCTAGAGCAGGTTGATGTGATCAAATACTTTTTATCTCCTCACGAAGCTGCCGCTCACTTTCTTAATAGTTTTGGTTTCTTTCCCATTTTAATTTCGTATCATTGGCAGGGCATCTTTGTTCTTCTCACACTTTATTAGAGAATCTGTCTCGATTGCGATCATCATACAAGTTAACTGTACGCGAGGGGTCGACGGAGCCTAAAACATCTTGTTCTGAGCAAGGTCGACACTTCACCTTTTTATTGGACCTCCTTGCTCAGTTGTCTTTCTTTGGGCGTTTGGGAAGGAGATGAATACTGGATTAGAGACCTGTAATGTAGAATGTCTTATGCACTGGAAACACCCTTTTTTGGTTAAGAAATTTCTGACAAACTTGACCAGAAAATATAACAGCTGACAGTCTGCAACTCATAAGATCAAATTCTTTTTCATTGCAGCTTCTCGTGGCAGAAATTTACGCTTCCTTTCGAGCATCAATCCGCTTTTATCTCCATTTCAGTCCAAACCCTTTTTCCCCTTTACGACAAACGCATGGATTTTGCTTACTACCGAAGCAATGTTCGACCTCTGTGTAACATGCCTATGTAGAGAACAAGAGATGAAACATTCCACGATTTTATATAGACAAAGTTCAGATTAAAGAAGCTTGTAGTGCACAAGAATCAACATTTTACTCGAATAATAGTGAGCGAGAGTTACAAAGTTGCACTGTTATGTACATAATACAATCAATTATTTGGGAATATACGTCTGATATGTACAAAGTCAATAGAATACTGAAACCCAACGCCACCATATATCCACGTTTCCGCTTCACAGTCGAGCCTCTTAGCCTCACTGTTGTCAACAATTCCATCCACAATATTAACATGGTTAATGGACCTTGCTGGGGAATAGAAGAATGACTGCACACCTGGACGGACGAAATGGATGGTGCACCATGTAAGAGAGTTATGTACATATGCTTATTTCCGTGAAGATACTCCGTGAGCATACAAAACAAAGAAAAACCAGGAGCGTAAGGCCTTTGAGGGAACAGGAAAGATTATGGGGGTGAAAAGCCAAATTACCTCTAATCAAACTCATCGCCTTCATCTTCAAAATGATTCTCCATTTCTGGCCCTTGCTTGTGATTATTTACAAAGTTGATTTGATCCTCCATTCTTGAGATGTCTCTATTATTTACAATCTCAAGCCGAGTATTTGCTTTAGGGCTGTCATTGCCATTTACAAAGCTCCTAGTTTCTATTGGCATCCTATGTCCATTCCACCCAGTCTCTGCAATCCCGTTGCAAAGTTCAGCCGGCGCACCACCAGCATCAGTCACCAAGTCAAGTGATCCAGAGCTGCTCCTACGGGAAAGCCTGCCATTTTCAGAGATGCCAGACCTCCGATGCTGCAGGTGCCAATTAATGTTGCCATCTAGAGCTGGATCTCTGTATATGTGACAGAGCATCTCATGGTTATTATTATGTGCTCCAGACCAAATTATACTAAAGACCATAGAAATTTTCATTCAGGTATGAATCTATCAAATGAGAATCAAGTACGAAAACTTGTATCAGATGCAACCAATAACAGCATCTCAGAGTAAATGTCAAATACCTAAACCTCCCTCAAGATACTCTTCAAATACTTTAAACCACATGATTGTGTAGAAAAATTAACCTGTTCAGCCCACCTTGAATGTTGAAATCTTGATTTTTGAAGATAGTCCATAACAGGAACCAAGTCCCTTGACCTTGCTTCAATCGTGCGAGTTGGAACCCGTTCAATCTCAATTTCCCCATGCAGACCACCTTCATCCAATTTCAGCCTTTCCATTACCACAGACTGGAAATATACCTGGCAAGTAATTGTCAAGAACAAAATGCATGTCACAAAAAAGGTAACAATATGAATGATTATGTGCAAACTTTTCCATGTCCTGCTCAGTAATACCTCAGGTTTTGCCCAGATTGGTACACGAACTTGATGCATCTGGAGTTCAGCTTCTGAAATATACAAATGATGCTTTTCCTCACAGTGCATCTTTGTTTGAGCCAGTCCATCCTGATCTTCAGGATGAACAGTATTTCCTTTTCTCATGCCTCCAAGGTGTATCTTACTGCTGTCTAAATTCCCATTGTCTCCATATATGTCAACATTATCTTCTCGATCTCTGCAATTTTGCTTGTGGCATATATTCCACTTCTGGATTGCCTCAACTACTAATTTTCCATCAATTTCTGGAGCTGATTCATGTGATGCACCTGACCCAGACACAATGGTTTTTAAATCTGCACCAGCCGACATTTGCAACACATACTGTATCATGCAACCAGAAGGAGAGAAGACCAGAAGGTGATACTTTGTCTTCAACAAAGTGGTATCCACACATAAGTCACCATTGCCTTGGCAGTTATGAAAAGATGAAGCAATGGCACCAGGAATTGGGGTCGACCTGCCCGATGCAGCCACTGCTGCACCAGTTACAGTGCCTCTCCAACCATTATTTCCATTCCTTATTCTGCTGACAGCAGAGAGTGTAACTGGGGGACCAAGTGCACAAAGACTCTGTTGATTGTGCAATGGTAAACCTAAGCTAGTTGGGCCTCCAGAAGTTGGATTAGTGATGACACCAAATTGACCATTCTTAAGGTTGTAAAAAGAATCAGAAGACTGAAAGTTGGCTGATTCCCCCATTGGATTGATAGCAAACAAATGGCTTGTCCCTCTTGAGGAGCTTATCATTATCCAGTTGCTATCAACACTGAAACTGATGTCCTGTATAATCTGAAAGTATAAACAAATAATCATGAACTGATAAATACTAGCAAATAAATATTCACAAAAAGGGGAACAAAGGAAAGATAGAAAACCATTATGCTGCTCTTACTGCATTTGTAAATCCACGTTGCAGTCTGTAAATGTGTGCATAAGACACACCCGCACCACCAGCAGAACTTCCGAGAAGCCCAGGCATGATCTTAAAAACATTTATATTATGACCCTGAACTGAGGCAGTCACTAAAAGAATCCCACTAGGATCAAAACACAATGCCGAAATAGGGCTCTTGTGTGCCCTGAACTGGGTAATAACAAGTTTACTAACAATATCTCTGACAACAACCTGAAAAAAGGAGCAAAGAAACACAAGTCAGCACAGTGCAAAAGTCTTGTGCATGTGTATGGAACAACTTGCGTGGGTGTCCCAATATGAAAGAAACAAGATATTAAAAGCTCAAGTTAAATGTCAAAGGTATCAAAGAAGAATCACCATACATACCATTCCAACATTATCTACATCTGGCAAGTGGCCATTAGTAGTTCCATTGCCTTTCCAGCCAGGAATTCCTGATTGAAGGGCATCATGAGAATCAGGTAAAAGCTCTGAGTAATACCTGGATAACTTTTTATATCCAATATCACCTAAAGTCACAATTCCAGCAGCAAGTTGCTTGCTTGATTCTCTCGCATAGTGGGCAACCAAACTCCCATTTGACATAAAACCAGAAAAAGTAGCTGGAGGTGTCAGGTGTTGTGGGTTTACACGTCCAGAGTTGGATACCACAACCGGGCTTCCACTGTAAGCCAGCCACCGGCTGCCAACTGCAAGGGGACCATAACCTTTACCTCCCAAGCCAGCGGATCCAATGACAATAGGATTTGTAACGATAGTGTATTCTTTCTCTAAAGATGTCGCACTAAAACAGTGTATCTGCGGGACATCAGACTCATATGATACACTCTAAAAAAGAACATTATTGAAAAATAAAAATAAAAATAAAAAGCTCTGCATAAGCAGACAAACCTGAGAAGCTTGAGAAATAGCAACAATTCGAGAGCTGCACCTCACAGAATGTACAACTGATCTGAACTTTAGCACATGGATGTAAGAGTGGGATCTCATAGAATAAAACCGAACAACAGTTGGCACAAAGCTACTGTTACGCAAGTCATGGTAGTTATGGTTAGTGCCATGATATGGAACAGCTAGCCCATCCTGAGGATGATTATCACCAGAATGTGTCCCATCAGCACAAACAACCAAAAGAGGTCTGCTGTCTACAAACTCATCTTTTGATCTCTTTGATGCTATTGGTTTTGGTAGCATTTGCATGAATGGCACAGGGCCATCATGTCTGGAAACAAGGATGCGGACATTGTCAGCTTCTTCAACATCCCACACCTGAAAACCAGATCGATAGCCTAATAGCAGAACACACCGAGCTACATTGCCATGGCCCTCTAACTTGTCAAACCCAGCCCATATGACCTGCATAATGTCCAAGCAGTATTAGAGACTTCTGAACTCTCACACTTAAAACTGAATCACTAAATGGAAAAGGAGTGTAAATTTTTCAAGCATCATTTGATAATCAGTAGGAAAAAAGAATTAAAAGAGAGTCCAACAAAACATCAAATGAGAGCATTTGCCAAACCTAAAGTATGAAAGGCAAAGAGACAGAAAATCTAAATAACAAAAAGAGAACAGAACATTACAAATTTGACAGATAAAGATCTCTTTTGAAAAAGAAAATGACTGGCACACAACAAAGCAGTAAGAAAATGTAGCTGAAGAGAGAGTCAAAAGTTTCTATATTTGAGAGATGCCCTTAATGGCCAGTTATCTCAACAGGATAGCAATTCTCCAATTCAGAGGACAATAACAAACCCAGGTCAACATTGACCTGCTTTTACAAATATCGGAGATGGATCATAAATGGGCATCCTAGAGCATAAGAGTCCCAAACTCTGGGTTTGGAAAAGAGTCATATGTATGCATCTTTACCCCTATTTTTATAAAGAGAGAGTCAAAAGTTTTGATACTTGAGAGATGACCCTGATGGCCTGTTCTCCCAACAAGTTAGCAATTCTCCAATTCAGATGGCAATAATAAACCTAGGTTAGCATTGACTTGCTTCTGCAAATGCCAGATATGGATCATAATCATAAAAAGGACATCCTAGTGCACGAAAGTCTTGTACTGTGGGTCTAGGTAAAGGTCAAATATATGCAACTTTACCCCTATTTTTACAAAGAGGTTGTATCTGTGACTTGAACATGTGACCTCATAATAGAGTAACCTCACTGCTCCACCAAAACTTGCCTTTTAATGATGGACCATGGATGTGAAAAGAAAATTTTCCTACATCCAATTAGAAGTTAGCTTTCTAATTGAAAATTTCAATGAGAAGATCTTTAGATCTACAGAATGTTGAGAGGAATACTCTCATTCTATGGCTTGAATCCACTAAGCTAAAGAAGCTGTTGTACTCACACAATTGATTAAGCGAACACAGCAATAACCCTATATGCAGCATAAGCTTACCCCTTCGTTGCAGAGATTTCATTTTGAATCTACTGTTTACT
The DNA here is from genome assembly GCA_019804595.1 of Bruguiera parviflora. NCBI lineage: Eukaryota > Viridiplantae > Streptophyta > Magnoliopsida > Malpighiales > Rhizophoraceae > Bruguiera > Bruguiera parviflora. The sequence continues at coordinate 1,999,204 of CM034053.1, forward strand.
TAAGGAGTTTACAGATCATATAACACTTCTTGCTGTGCCTCATATTGTTCACATATTTACGATGTCATAAAAGGACAAAAGAGAAAGGCCTCGCACAGATCAGAAAAGTAAGATAAACTGAAATAAATAGAAAGAAATGATGATAATATGATATGCCCTAAAATAAGCTAAATTACGTCTTGCATAACCTCCATCCTGCCAGGGAGCTCACTCCCTGAATTGTCTCATAAATATCCAGTCACAGTAATATATTTCTCAAATTAAATTTCTTAAAATGCCAACCTCTCGTGTACTCACAATTGCTTCAAAAAATTAAAGTCAGCATGCAGGCAAATTCAAACAACTATCCAATCAAATTGTAGAAGGAAGTTAAACAACAGCCCAACCCCAGCCACTGAAAAATCATAAATTAGGCACACCTGGCATTTCCTTGAAGAGTTTTGCTTTAGAAAAATATGTAATTACCCAACTAATACTCCAAGAATACCTTTGAAATCACAAATTAAAAGGGCCACTTTACTGAGCTGACAAAACTTGTACCACAATAAAATTTCTCACAAGAATTCTTTCCAGTGCAAGACTCTGAACTTTTGAAAAATATAGATTCATCAAATTTTCCATCAAAGGAGCTTCATTTACGAGATGCATAATCAGCAATATTCACTGTTAGATGATGGCATGTGATTTCAAGTACACAATTGTGAACACAATAAACCAATTAAAATAGGGTTCTTTCATTAATGCTATAAAAGTAATCAAAAAATTAATTCATTATGTGTCCAACAAAGAGCAAAAATAAATAATCAGATCATAACAGTCCTTCAGTTGAACAATATTTTTTCTGTCGTCTCTTTGCGATTTAACATTTTTGCATATCAAATCCCACTATCTCCTAACTTGCATATCAAATCATACCAATTATACCCACCCATTACAAAGCTCAATATTTCAAACAGACAATTGAATAAAGGTGAAAATGCAATTATTATTAGCCCCTCGTCAATATCAGCAACCATCACAAATTACCATCCACTTTAAATTAGTTCTAGACAACAAAAAAGCAATTGGAGCTAGTGTTTCTCCCTCCCATGCCACATATTGGATTAAAATTCCAGAAGCTTCAATATCTCCAAATTGCACCATGTCACTCCCAAACAATGCAAAGCAAATTGCACAGAGAGACATAGTAATAACTCAATTTGCTGAATCAATTGAATCATACACCAACAGCACCGAGACTCAACTTAAGTTGACTATTTTGAAATGTTAACCAAGAAAATCTGTGCAGTCTTTAGAACTCAAAATCAAACTAGTTATCACAGTTATCCCCGAGTTAAAATGGGTTACCTTAAATATCTAAATTAAATATTACAACCATATGGAAGCGAACAACCAAAATATAAGCTGACTGCAAGTTCCAGCTCCTAAACTCTCGCTTTTACACGTACTCAAAAAAACTATTCAACAGGAATTCAAAATGTAAATGAGCATGAAATGAAGAAAAAAAAAATCCTAACTTTACCGTATCTTGGTTGGCATCATCATCTCTATCGACAATCGACTGAGCCACGGACGCAGCAGACCTGGCCACGGTGGACGCCCCCGAGGATACTATCTTCAAGTAGCTTGAAATTGCCCGAAAAGAGCTTGGCAGAAACCCATTATTTGCTTTCCCCTGCAAAGTCTTCTGCTGCTGTCCATCGCTGCTATTCCTCATAATACTCCCCAAAGCCCCAAAAAACCAAAGCTAGCCAATACCCCAAATAGCTACAATCTCCAATTCTCCAATTTCTCCTTCAAGCATAACCCCCCAAAGCTTGCTTCTTTCGAAGATTAAACCCCAAAAACCCAAAACAAAGAAAACGAAACAATTTGATCAAATATCTAACAGCCCCACAAATTTTAATCAATTTTCAATACACAGCTAAGCCCATCTAAATTACAACCCTCTGGGATAGACAGATATACCCAAATCAGAGAACCCAAAGAACTAAACAAAGACCCAGAAATAAGAGTCCTAAATCAACACGAACTTTAAAAAATATAAATAAAAATAAAAGCTTTAGCTTTGAAGGCAATAAAACTGCTCTCAAAAAACGAATAAAAAGAAAACCCAATTCAGCTTTGAAGCTATTTCAATAGAAATACATGTAAAACAATTGATCCTTGAGGTGGGCTTTTGCAGTTTCGAAGAAGAAAAATTTTATAAAAAAAAAAATTAATCTTTTTACTTGGAAGAAGAAAAAAAAAACAATTCGATATATCTAAAATAAATATCGAATTATATGGTACATGTATGAGAATTGGGCCCTGGGAAGAGAGAGAGAGAGAGAGAGAGAGAGAGAGGGAGAGGAGTCTTTTAAGAGAGAAATCGGGAAGAGAGAGAAAGAGAGAGCGCTCGTTTAGAGAGAGAAAGTGCGGATAATGAAAGGGGAAGAGACGGTTTTCTTGGGTTTTTATTGAGAGGGGGGAAAAAAAAAAGAAAAAAAGAAAACCTCTCCGGTTTACGTCTCTCTCTAAACTCTCTTCTTCAAAGCAAATGCAGTTGGCGAAGTCAGAGGGGCTCTGGAATTTCTTTTTTTTTTCATTTTTTAAATATTTTTTTAATTTGCTGGCTTTTTTTTCCCCCCCTCTATTTTTGGGATCCGTTTTGCTTTGAAGACGCTGTCTTGTGTATTTAGGAGTGAGGAGTTTAACCTTCCAAATTAATATTTCGGCCAATTCATCACATATATATATATATATATATATATATATATTATTTATTTATTTATTTATTTTATTTTTTGGACGATTTGAAAGAATTTGAATTTCTAACCCCACAAAACTTCGTTTTCACCCCTTCTAATATTGTATCATTTTTCTATGAAATTTTTCTTTTTGTTTCCTCTATTTTATTTTATTTTTTTAGAAGCTTCTTAGATTAGTAACTTTACAAAAAACATTCAAACGTGTGTCACATGTCAATTTCTTCTTGTTGTTTTTTTGTTTTTTTTCGTTTTGACTAAAAGATACGAATGGTTCCTCCCCCCTCCCCCCCAAGTCAAAGCACACAATTAATGATCTTATATCATTATATTTACTTCGGGTATAAATGTTTATCAAGAACCGTGCATGCATTCATTCTGATCTGAGCCCTTTGATTGCCCTGCAGCAGAAGAGTTAAAATACGAAAAGGATTTTTGATTGCTATGTTTATCAAATAAAGATAACAAAAACACCATAGAGATAGATAGGAAAGACAATTTATTATTTTTATTTTTGTGTTAAAAAGTTTATTAAACTGTATATTATACAATAAAAACATATTTTTTTATGATAATGTGGTGTTAATGAGTGAAAAAAACCAAAAAAAAAAAAAAAAAGCCTCATTTCTTTGCCAGTATGTGTGCACTTCGGACTAAAGTGATCCATTCGATCAAAAAGAAAAAGAAAAAAAAAAATCTGTGCAGTAGAACGACTCATATGCTCATTTACATGTTTGCACCGAATAATTTCCGATCAGAGTGGGACGGAAAGAGACATGCACAGAATAATGAGGCAAAGAAATAAGAATCAAAGAATATAACTTCTTTTCTTTTATATCATAAGCTCAATGCTCAATTGTAGAATTTTATTATGTTTAAATTTAAGTTCTTTAACTTCAAATTTAGACCTTTAAATTTTTAATTACTTAGGTATTTTCCCTTGAATCTTATTTGTAATTTCAAATTTAGAACCTTTTTTTTTTCTTCAAATCATGCCCCTATCTCTAATAGAAATAACAAGTTTACATCATTATGTACAACAATGCGACATTAATTAGTGTATTGCAAAAATAAATATACATGGGGTCTAATGTATGGTTTCATAGGCCCCACAAAATCATTTGAAAAGAATGGTAGTGTTTCAAAAAAAAAAAATTTTTTTTGAAAATAAACTATTCATGTATTTCCCATACAGGGTTTAAAAAATAATCATAATATGTATAAAAAATAAAAAAGTAGGCATAATATTATTTATAGCAACTTCGATGGAAGTCAAATAAATAAATTCGGAAAAAAAAAATTACAAAATCTCCTTCTCTCTCATCGAGCGAACCAACCTGAAATCGATTGTGCATCAGATGCCCCCCAGGCCCCAAGCTTTGTTCCTCGCACGGTTACTGTTGATTTTGCTGCTGCGGCATGTGGGTATTAATATTCAACGGCTATTATTCCTAGACGGAGCACAAGAGTAATTGGGTAACCGTCGCAATGGTTGATTTTCTCGGTGGCTCAAGAAAGCCTGTCGCAGAACATTCAAACTCCTTGTCGTGACCTCCAAGATTTTAGCAGCCCCCCAGTTTCGACAGACTTTGGATAGTATATGGTTAATAAATTCATTCCATGTATACCATAGGACTTTTTACAGTAAAAAATACAACAACTGGGGTCATTTGCATATATATTTTTTATTATTTTACTTTATTAAGCACTGAATTAAATATAAAATTTTATTATTCTAAATACTCTTTTTTATTTTTTATTTTTTGACTAAAGTCAATTTAAGCCCTTATTTTCCTCTTTTGTCATCAATCCCCCTAGATTTATTACCCCTTTTAATTGAAATATTTGTTGTTAAACATTAGACATATCCAAAGGAATGCAAATATACCCCCTCAATCTATTTTTAACAGGTATTCCACTAATTTTACTCAAATATCTTCATTTATTATTTAGTCTTTTTTAAAGTAATCGCACTTTTATTTAAGAATTTTTGTTTTTTTTTTGTTGCCCATATTTATTGGCATATTATTTTTCCACAGTGCAATATCGAGTATCACTAATGTAACTATCTTTTGGTAAAATTTGTTCTTCAACTCAACGACAAAATCCCGAAACCGACGTGCAATGAAATATATTTTTATATATTTGAGGACAAGAGTGAAAAGACACAAAAAAAAAAAAAAAAGAGGAGAGTAAGAAATTTAACTATTAATAAGTTGAATTCCACACTATTTTAATTCGGAAATTATGTTGGCTTTGTCAAATTAGAAGTTTGGTCCATCTTAAACGCAATAAACTAGTTCAAAATATAAACTTCACCTTAAATTGTCTGTTCCAAAGATAAGAAAATGGATCGAATTGTCCAACACGAATTCAGGCTTTGTCCATGCTAATTACAGGATATCCTATGGCATTTCGAAAAAAATCATGGTCGACAGATATCTGTACAAACTCGGATTGCAACAAAACAGTCTGCAAATCATCGAAGAAATACAACGAATGATGCCTTGAAAGTTGGAATATTCTACCCTCCTCTCCTCGGATCGTTTTATGGCTTTTTTTTTTAGTTTTTATTTAAACCTATTCGGCCAAATGAACGGTTTGGAGTGGAGGTTGTTGATAGTTTGTTGTGGTCTGGTCTGTCAAGGCTTTGAAAACGTACGTTAAAATTATGAAAGCAATTGAAGGAAGAACAAGGCACACCCGCACCCACCTTCTTTTTGGTTGATTCCTGCATGAAAGTAATGGATTTTTGGCACGTTGCATTTCAAGCACGTGGCTATCCTAGCTTGTTTCCTACACTAAGCATTTGGTGTTCCACGAACACTCGATGTACCTAATCGTAGGCCGAGACAGGCAACTAATGGTTCTGATGTCTGGGTGCGTGCAAAATGTATTAGGTCACCGAAACCATTCTTCCAAAATAGTTGCTGATGTTCGCCGACCACAGAGTTCCAATAAAATAATAATAATGATAAATAGAGAATAATTAAATGAAAAGGAAAAAAGGTAAAATAATTCTTATTTTTTATCTTAGTTGGGAAGAACGCAGTAATGCCAAATTAACCCAGGTTTTGGTTGATTGACTTTTTTTTTTTTTTTTTGTTTCGGATCCTTTTTAACAAAGAATAAAATCCATTTCAATTGATGCACTGTTCTCTTTTTTTCTTTTTTCTTTTTTTTTTTTTATGTCAGGATAGGAATGGTCTGACATTTGATATGTGACCACCGCCGCACCAGGCAGCTTAGAGATTCTCCATGGCGGCAAACCTTAGAATGTCTGTCTTTTTATAATATTCCAAACAATTAATTATAACATTTATCAGTGAGTAAAATGGTTGTTGCTCTCACTAAAATGCATGTATGAAGGTACTAATAGGCAATTACTGACTTGGATATTCGAGCGCCTGCGCCAGCTTCTAACCCCACATTCTTTAACTTTTTTCTTTTTTTTTTTCACAGATGTTTAACTTATGCTAGTAAGAATAAATTTAACACATAGTCAGTGACTAAATTAAGCAAATGATATATCTATAATTATATTGATTAATAAATATTTGACTTATAATTATAACAATAGAAATTTTGTATTACTCACTAAATCTTTTATCCACGTATATTAATAGTTCACATGCTTAAACTAGAGACCATATCAATTATTAAGTAACTATAATTGGTTTAAATTTATTATAATTAACTTAAGAGATATGATAAGTAAATATTTATTTTTATAATTATCACTTTAAAAAATAAATATGTAATATTTATCTTTTAGATCACTATAAAGATAATTGCAACATTTTTTTATTTGATCAACATAATGCTAAATAAATGATACCTTTAATAATAATTATCACTTATATTATCCAAACAAGTTTACTTGAAATAGTATTTACCTAATTAAAAATGTTTATAAATGAATAATGATGTTCATACAACTTTCTTGGAAATATTTCCTATCATGTATTACAATACTATTGAATTTTTAATCAAGCATTTTATTGAGACAAGATTTTATTGAATGGACAAACTTTAATCCTTAATCTATTCATATCTCAAATAAATTTTATAAAAATAATTTTTGCATGTATAAAATAAAACTTTATTTGTAAACAACTTAAAAGCTTCCAAAATGCCAAAATATTAGAAAATATATTCTAAAATTTTAATAAAATTAATGAGTTTCATAAACTCAATATGATATTTATATATTTAATCAACAATTTTTTAGTAATACGACCAATAACTATAAGTTGATTATTGATATGTTATTTTATAATTACTTGCTTTATAATATCATCTCTAATAACTAAATACTTTATATTATATTACTCACTAAATCTTTTATCCATGTATGTTAATAGTTTACATGCATAAACTAGAGACCATATCAATTATTAAGTAACTACAATTGATTTAAATTTAGTATAACTAAATTAAGAGATATGATAAGTAAATATTTATTTCTCTAATTATTACTTTAAAAAATAAATATTTAATATTTATCTTTTAGATCACTATGAAGATAATTACAACATTTTTTTATTTAACCAACATAATGCTAAATAAATGTTACCTTTAATAATAATTATCACTTATATTATCCAAACAAGTTTACTTGAAATAGTATTTACTTAATTAAAAATGTTTATAAATGAATAATGATGTTTATACAACTTTCTTGGAAATATTTCCTATCATGTATTACAATACTATTGAGTTTTTAATCAAGCATTTTATTGAGACAAGATTTTATTGAATGGACAAACTTTAATCCTTAATCTATTCATGTCTCAAATAAATTTTATAAAAATAATTTTTGCATGTATAAAATAAAACTTTATTTGTAAATAACTCAAAAGCTTCCAAAATACCATAATATTAGAAAATATATTCTAAAAGTTTAATAAAATTAATGAGTTTCATAAACTCAATATGATATTTATATATTCAATCAATAATTCTTTAGTAATACGATCAGTAACTGTAAGTTGATTATTGATATGTTATATTATAATTACTTGCTTTATAATATCATTTCTAATAACTAAATATTTTACTTTTTATTACTTATTAAATTCTTTATCCACGTATGTTAATAATTCACATGCTTAAATTAGAGACCATATCAATTATTAAGTAATTACAATTGATTTAAATTTAGTATAATTAACTTAAGAGATATGATAAGTAAATATTTATTTCTCTAATTATCATTTTAAAAAATAAATATTTCATATTTATCTTTTAGATCACTATAAAGATAATTACAACATTTTTTTATTTGACCAACATAATGCTAAATAAATGATACCTTTAATGATAATTATCATTTATATTATCTAAACAAGTTTACTTGAAATAGTATTTACTTAATTAGAAATGTTTATACATGAATAGAGATGTTTATACAACTTTTTTGGAAATATTTCCTTTCATATATTACAATACTGTTGAATTTTTAATCGAGCATTTTATTGAGACAAAATTTTATTGAATGGACAAACTTTAATCCTTAATCTATTCATATCTCAAATAAATTTTATAAAAATAATTTTTGCATGTATAAAATAAAATTTTATTTGTAAATAACTCAAAAACTTCCAAAATACCAAAATATTAGAAAATATATTCTAAAATTTTAATAAAATTAATGAGTTTCATAAACTTAATATGATACTTATATACTTAATCAATAATTCTTTAATAATACGATCAGTAACTATAAGTTGATTATTGATATGTTATATTATAATTATTTATTTTATAATATTATCTCTAATAACTAAATACTTTATACTATATTACTCACTAAATCTTTTATCCACTTATGTTAATAGTTCACATGTTTAAACTAGAAACCATATCAATTATTAAGTAACTATAATTGGTTTAAATTTAGTATAACTAACTTAAAGGATATGATAAATGAATATTTATCTCTCTAATTATCACTTTAAAAAATAAATATTTAATATTTATCTTTTAGATCACTATAAAGATGGTTATAATATTTTTTTATTTGATCAACATAATGCTAAATAAATAATACCTTTAATAATAATTATTACTTATACTACCCTAGTATTTACTTAATTAAAAATTTTTACACATAGATATAATGGTGTTTATATAACTCTTTTAGAAATATTTCCTTTCATGCATTATAATATTAGTGAATTTTTAATCAAGCACTTTATTGAGAAAAGATTTTATTAAATGGAAAAGCTTTAATTCTTAATCTATTCATGTCTCAAATAAATTTTGTAAAAATAATTTTTGCATGTATAAAATAAAATTTTATTCGTAAATGACTCAAAAGCCTCTAAAATACCAAAATATTAGGAAATATATTCTAAAATTTTAATAGAATTAACAAGACTCAATATGATCCTTATATAACTTAGTCAACAATTCTTTAGTAATAAGATCAGTAACTATAAGTTGAATATTGATATGTTATATTATAATTACTTACTTTTTAATATTATCTCTAATAACTAAATACTTTATATTGATATATTTGTTTCAACTTTTATTTTTATTTTTTCTTTTAAAAGAATACTACAGTTGAATTATCACAGTATATTTTTTATGGTCTAGAAATAAAATTCACAATTTGTAATCTTGTGATAAAATTCATCAACTATAAAATTTATTTTTTAGTCTCATAGTACACAAGCAATTCTACCTTTATAATCAAAGAAGCAATAATAGTTTTTTTTTTTATACTTCTCCAATATATAACACCTTTAACAAGTATAAAAATGTATTCAGTAGTAGTTTTTCTGTTGTTTATATGATTAGAAAATTTCCTCTAAATACTCGACTACCTTTGAATGGTTGATATGTTTATATGTAAGTTTATAGTTCTTAGTTCCTTGTAAATGCCTTACAACATTTTTAGCAGTTATCCAATATTTTTGCTTAGGATTACTTTGATACCTTATGAACATCTCAACTACAAATGTAATGTCAGATCTAATTCATATTTTTGCACATATAAAACTATTAATTATTGATACATATAGTATGTTATTTATTTCATCTCACTTCAAATCATTTTAAGAATATTGTGCAAAACTAAATTTTTCTCATTTAACTAAAAGTGTTATAGTAAAAGAATAACTTTTCATCTTAAATTTCTTTAAAACTTTTTTAATGTAAGTATTATAAGATAGTTTTAACGTCTATTGAGATTTGTCTTTATGAATTTCTATACAAATGACATAAAAACCTTTACCTATATTCTTCATTTTAAAGTTTTAATTTTGTCATATGAAGCAATTCCAAATCATTACATGCAAGTAATATCATTTACATATAAAATTAAAATAATATACATATTCTCATTAATCTTAAGGTATTTCATCTCTATATACCTTTATAATATTCTCCACCTCTATTGGGTCTTACAATTTTGATATTTTTATTCTTTTATTTTTCTACTTCAACCTTATATGTTTTAAAAGTATTAAATACTTCAATTTTATTAAATAATAAGTAAAGATATATAAATCTTATATGATCATTAATAAATAAGATAAAATATCTTTAACTATCAAAACAAAGAATGAAAAATATTTCATAAATGTTTATGTGTATAATAAATATATCAAAACATCTTATATGTGTATAATTTGAAAAATTTTTGAACTTCTTTTAGCACTTTTAGTATTCTTATTGCTTTTCTCACCCTTTATGCAATCCAAGCAAGTACCAAAATTTGTAAAATCAAGAGTTGTTAAAATTACATTATTTACAAACCTTTGTTTCTCTCTCGAGAGAAACGACCTAATTTTTTATCTTATAATAAAAAAATTACTCATTAATAATACATCTTTTTATTTTAATGTCATACAATGTAATATTGCATTCTTAAGTAAGGCCTTAATCAAATTTATATAAACCATTAACTAGATATCCAAATTAATAATAGTTTTATTTTGTAAAATACTAAAATTGTTATTCTTAAAAACAAACTAATAACTAAAATAAGTTAATTTAGAACTAGAAAGTAAATTCCTATAAAACAATGAAACATGAAAAGTATTTTGGAAGTCTAAAACAAATCAAAATTTAAAACTAAATATTAACTCCCTACAATTATCAGTCCCTATAACCTTAATATCAAAACATATATGATTTTTTGCATAGATTTCTTTTTAATTTTCCTTCAGAATCCTTAGCTTTAGAAAGCCTTATACAATATATAAATTATAATACTAGGATCAATCTATCATATATTATTTAAAGTATCAACAAAAGGAGATTGATGATAAATCAATGATATAAAAGTAATTTTTTTTTCAACCATGTCTTATACTTGAAAAAAACCTTCTTTATGTGTTTATGTTTCTTACAAAATAAGCATGCACTTTTATTATCAATTTTCTTCATTAGAACATTTACACCTTTCTTCCAATATGGAGTATGCCTTTTCTTTAGTCACAAATGCATACTTTCTAGAATCTTATGCTCTATTCTTTTCTCTTAAATATACATGGTCAAAAGCTCATTAATTAATCATTTTTCCTTATGTGTGCTATATAATATCTTGAAATGTGTATACATAAGAGAAAGAGAATTTAGGATAAAATATACTTAAAGGTATCAAATATGTCAATCTCTAAGGACTTAAGTTGAGCAATAATGTCTTTTATTTCCATAATATGCCTATATACATCTTTAAAACTATTAAAGTTCTTTCTTAAAAATTTATTTATTAAGGTATTAGCAAAGGACTTATCAGACTTCATATATTATTTCTTAATAGCTTTCATATAAATCTTTGGTTTTATCTTTATAAGGAATCAAGCCTTAATGCTTTTACAAATATGAGACTTAATGATTATCAAAATCATGCAATTAGATTGCTCTCACTTATCACAAGTAACTTTTTTAATCGGCTTACTTGGTCCCATATAAATAGGTGAATAGTTTATCGATTCACATAAAAGGTTAAATCAATATCTATGCACTATAATGCAAAAAGATTTTTTCTTTCCATTCCATAAAATTATCATTGACAACATTGAAATATGAGTAAAATTATTATAATAAGTAATATGAACAATTACATTAACTAAAAAATATACATATATTAATGTCATGAAAATAATGAACTATTATAAAATATAAATTTAAAATTTTTTATAAATAAGTATCATTATATACATTAAATTTATATGTAAGTTAAAGTTGTAAAAATAATGAACCATCATAAAATATAAATTCAAACTTTTATATAAATAGAGATTGCCTTATACATTGAATTTATATATACTTTATAATAAAATTAATGAAGCAAGCATTAGAACACAAGATTTTTATACTTATAGATATAGAAAAATCTAATTTTAATGCTAATTTAACATTTTATTTTAATTAATTCATCAAAATAATATTTACATAACAGACAAATAATTTATTTTAAATAATTAATTATAATTTATAAATGTCATATGTAGCCCAATGATTTTATTTTTATGTGATTTCTTTATATATCACAATAATTTAAGATATTGAGATTATTTTTAAATTATAATGATATTCTTTATAATAACATTAATCAGACTAAGGTATAAAATTGTTTCAAATCACATATACAACAAAAACAAGATATACAAGGAACAAATACTTAATCCAACTATACTCCTAAAAATTAGTATTAGATGCATATACTATCATCATAATGTATTACAACTTCAGTAATAAGTCGTTGCCTTCGTGGATATTATGTGTACATGATCTATATGCATGGTCATATACGTCACGACTTCAATTATATTTAATTTTAGGAACAAAAACACCAAGAAAGATATTGCACACTGGTTACGATGTATCCCACCCTTTTATATTCCGTGTTCTAAATGGGACGAGTTTATTCCTTTTGGTTTTTTGTTGTTTAAAATATACTTTTCCCTTTATGTTTATGTTACTCAACAACAAACAATATGTGAATATATAATTTCCACAAAAATAAAAGTGGACAGATCACTTAGTAAGACCTGTCCATTTTAGACCTTGATTTGAGTGACAATTTTTTTTTTTTAATTTAATTTACAGCACATGAACATGACACTAGATTCTTTATCGTGATGTACTGATTTTCAATAACCCCATAAGGGCCAATTGTCTAATATCCTTCTGTACATTAACCAAAAAATTTTTCTTTGGCCACTAATTTAATGCTGATTCTAACTTTTCAATAGCCAACAAATATATATATATATATATATATATATATATAAACAGTAAATGCAAACTATTTCTTCGAGATTACATATTATAGGTTTTATGAACATAGCATGTATATTTGCAAGCAAGAAAGATTAATAAAAATAGAAGCACGGCAATAAAACACAATGGTCATGCTTTAATTGTAAATTGTAATTGATACAATTAAAGTATAAACTTTGGTAGAATAAATTCAACACATAACTAGTAATTAAATTAAATGAAAGATGTATTTTTAATTATATTGATTAACAAATATTTGATGTATAATTAAAAAATAAAAATTTGTGATACTTATTAAGCCTTTTAATCTATAATATGATACTTTGTAAAAGTGCATGTTAATGGTTCATGTACTTTTTTTTTTTATAGATTAGGATAAGGACCATGTTAATTGTTAATATTTAACTAATTTCCTTCCATCAAATTAACTGACTTGTTTAAATTTAGTGAGTAATATTTATCATTAATCATATGTGAGTTCTTATAGGGATAATTTCAACAATACTCACATTAACTTGACACTTATCAATATTGAAAAGAACAAGTAGTTTTAAAGTTTGTTTGTTTATTAGGAAATAACTTATTTATAAAAATTATTTATTGAAAGTAAAATAAACTACTTTTTATTATATGGTTGTTTTATTAAAAAATATTTTCTTAATTGTAGTTATTATAGAGTAAAATCATAATAATAAAATTGAGAGTTTTAAAATGTAAGAAAAAAAAATTTGGACTAGTTCTTTATAAGATAGAATGGATTTTGATACTAAATAAAAAAAAAATTTATTGCCACAACGATGAAATTGACCTATGACAGATAATTGACAACAAGTAAGAGTAATAATGAATTCATCCATAAATCAACAAATCAAAAATAACTTCCACGTAACTCTCTTTCTTCCCAATTCTTACTTTCTCTGACTCGCCCTCTCTCTCTCTCTCTCTTTCTCGTTTTGTGTAAAATAATTTTTAATTATTTTAAATATAAATTGATAAAACAACTGCTAATTTTTATTAATTTTATAATTATTTTTTACTGATTATATCTTTTTTACATTACAAACTACAAAATAATAAAAAATTACTTTATCGAAAACAAAAGATCTCTAAATTTTTTTACTTTTTTAGAGTTAAAATTTAAAATTATAAAAATAAAATTTAAATTTTTAATAATAAAAAAAATTTTGTTACCGAAGTGGCATGGGGCAGATGATGCCATCGCGGCAAAGCCGTGTACAGCCAAGCGACGGCACAAGCCAGCGAAAGCTGCAAAATGCCATTTCGTCCTTGCTTTGTGTCTTTGGGCCAGGAAGAAACGCCAATCAACCCCAAACCACCGGAACAGAAAGGTACAGCCGAAAGGGCAACTTGTCTTCGTTCTGTAGTCACGTGCTGGCCACGCAGTTCCATGTGTTCCTCTCTGGCCAAACTTGGAAACAAAAATCCATTGTCAATCACCACATGATTGTCAAGCACGTGCCATCCCTAGCGACCAAGACAAGGAAAACGACCCTCTGTTTGGTTACTTAAATTACCGTAAAGGGCCAAAACCACAACGCAATGGACTCCCAATTTCTCATGACTCTGCATGAATCTTGCTACCGAATTAGCTTAGACAAACGGAAATTTTTTTTTTTCAATTCAATTTTCTCTGTAAAAATCATTGTTTTTGTAATAATAATAACAAAGTGTGTAACAATTATGACATAGTATGTAAAAAAAAAAAAAAGTTACAATAAAGTATAATTAACTTTGAGGGTTCACGGGACCTTTTATCATGATATGACTTTTTTTTTGTTTTTTTTTTTAAATTTTTATGTTATGAGTTCATTACTTCGCGTGGATTTAATTAACAGATTTAGCTGTCTCTAGGGATGGTTAGTTTTTGCTCTTTCGCTGTTGTCGATTTTACATTTTCCTATTTTGTTTTGTTCTTGTCGTTAAAAAAAAAAGTAAGTTAAGAAAAGAAAACTATTGCTTTTTTCCATCTGTTTCCGTTTCTTATTTCAGTTTGTTCTTAATCTGAGGAATCTGGGATAAGAGAATAAGTTCATTCCTTGAAGCTAATGGTATCCGGTTTTATGCACGCAAGCAAGCGGGTTTGGGTGGGCTTCTTCCTTTTCCTTACACAGAAGTTGTCGACAACCATAAACACGTAGCCCTGGAAGCGTAAACATAAAGGTTTCAGTGCCAGCTATGGTTTTTCCATTATTTATTTATTTATTTTTTTCCCTTTTTGGGGGGGGGTGGTGGGTGGGGTCAGTTTTTATTTTTTGTTTTCTTTGCGACGTAAATAAATTATGTAATTGGGAAAGAAATACTGTGATGGGCCTGCTCACAACACCATCTAATTTAGACCCTCGATATCTTCAGGTGGCCTAGGCTAAGGCCTCTCTGTGTTGGGCTTGCCCCCACAACACTGGAATCCACCTCCTAATCTCCATCGATTTTAGGACCAAATGCATGTAGCCATCCCTTCCGTACGAACTCTAGAGCATGGAATTCTAGCACCGTGGTGGCTTGGAATGTCGGGCAAATTAGCTAGCTGGATATCATCGTCACGTTGAAAAAGTCAATACGAGTTGAAAGTGAGCATTTTGATCCTTTTTCTTTTTTCTTCTTTAAAAAAAAAAAAAAAAGTTGAAATTGAGCATGTCTCGGGGCCAACGTGCTTCCGTCCAATAAAAAGGACCCAACGGTCGGTCTTGCATTTTCAATGTGTGCTAACGAGGTTACAATTGTCATGGTCACGTTCACTCTTATTCTTGACAAAAGCTTTCTTTCCATCCTACTCTCTAATCTTCAGTAACAATCTAGATCTCGAAACAATCTCGTAACAGTTTTTAAAAAAATTTTGTTTTCGACCATCAAGAGTTTGCCGCCGGCCAAGCACCAGGCGCTTGGCTTGGGGCATCGCTGGGTTCAAGTGTTTGATCTCCAACAATGCCAATATATGTTTTTAGGATTTAGCACAGATGGTCAATTGGGCCTGCTTCCCTGCACCAGTTATGCAGATTTGAATCTTGGGGCAAGCATTCAACAGGTAGCTCCAAAGCATGGTGGGTCGGTGTAGTGTGCGCCCTTGAAATCTCCATGACAAACTTAATTTTGATTGACGGGTATTTTGATTTAAAGATCTATTGATTACCAATAATAAAAAAAAAAAATTTGTGCTCTTCAATGTATTTTAGTTGCGTGAATGATAACATATGCGATTTTATAAGAGTGGCGTCAATTTAACTTGGTCGAATATCTTAAAAATTTTTTGAGGGGTTGACCGTAACCACAACTTTTTGAGAGAAGATTGGAAATTTAAACTCTAATTCCTCAAATTTACAATAAATTTGAGTTTTAATTAACGTGCTAAAAGAAAAATAATTAAACTTCAATATTAAGAGATTTAATAATTTTTTTAATTAAATAATAATACCATAACACATTTTTTCATGATGAAAAAAATCTTGATCTTTAACTTAGACTAAATTGATGTGACACTTGTTTACTTCAATTTATGGGTGACTTTTTTTTTTTAGATATATTATGTCAATTATTTTCAAAAAAACTTTACTAAAATTTTAATATTTTTAATATTATGCAATTTAAAAAAATCTAATCAATTAATAAAGAAGTATGTCATTATCTGCATCATTATGCCTCCAATTCCAAACTGGGAGTTGATTTTTTTTTTTTTGACAAAATGATGTTAACTTGAATTTTTTATATTTTTTAATTATTTTAATTTTAATCCTAATCTCAAGTTATTAGACAAATATTTTGTTTTATTGAAACTAATTGTTTACATTCCAATATTGCCTGATTTATTTATTTTGATTAGGAATAATAATGGAATATGGTAAAAGTGAGAAGTATTATTTTAATTCTCACATTCATTTTATAATTAATTTTTATTTTTATCCCCGTATCAATAAGTTTAAAATTTAATTTTCATATTTAACAGAAATTAAAGATATTCATTTTTATCATGTTCTATTTTTCTAATTTAAATTTATAATTTTTAAAATAAAATTTAAGATTTTAAAATATCAAATTAATTATAAATTTAAATGTAAAAAATTTAATTATTATTTCAAAACTCAAATTACTTTTTGTTTTTGCCTTTGTTTTTAATGAAAATATATGGAAATAAAATGTTCTCAGTTTGTTATTAATAATTAATAAATTTATTATTATCCAATTACAAAATAACAAGTGAAAGTAAGTGTATTAACAATAAAAAATATAGATGTAAAAATTAAAAGTAATAAGCATTATTATTTTAGAATAAAAAGTTATATTCTCTACAAAAATATATAAAAAATGTGAAATTTTGGAGTTGAAATATGATAAAATTATATTTAGTATGTTAATTTATTTAATTATTTTTATAAAATATATTATATAATTATTATATAAATAATAAAATTATAATCTAATAATTTTGATGAATGTCAAGTTTAAAACAAAAAATATAAAAATATATTTTATTTTTATTTTTAAGTAAAAATTTAAAAATTAAGATAAAAATTTGCAATCTACGATCAATTTCTTTTAATTTATTTTTAATCTCGACGGTCAGTTTTTATCGAGCACAAACACAGACAAGCCCATCTATTCTCTGCTCTCCGCCCTTTCCCGACAATCCTCCGAGCAGGGCTTGAAACCGCGCGCACACAGCCCAAAGTCTCCCTCCTCACGTGCCGCACTCATTCACACGTGCCAACACCACCCTTCCATCTATGAGTATATGGTCTGTCTCTCTCTCTCTCTCTCTCTCTCTCTCATTATTTTGTTTTTCTCTCTCACCCAGTCTCTCGCTTCACATCTGCGGGAATCCGGGAGTTTCCAGAGATCAAAATCGGAGGAATTCTAAAGCTCTTGACGGCGAGAGGAGGCTGTTACGACATCGTCGACAATGGAGGCGATACTGGCGCGGGCCTTGGAGTATACGCTCAAGTACTGGCTCAAGTCATTCTCCAGAGACCAGTTTAAACTCCAAGGCCGCACCGTCCAGCTTTCCAATTTAGGTTAATTTCGCAAAAATTAAAAAAAAAAAACTGTCGATAATTAACTTTCTTTTTTTTTGCCGTTTTCTTTTCTTGATTTTATTGTTTGGATCAGTGATCCAATTTTCTTTTTCTCCTCTTGTGTTAGTCGAGAGATACGTTTTTTATTTTTTAAATCTTGAATTGTTTGTTTGCGAAGTTTAGATATAAATGGCGATGCTCTGCACGCCAGCATGGGATTGCCACCGGCGTTGAATGTAACGAAGGCCAAAGTTGGAAAGTTTGAGATAATTGTTAGTATTCCTTATTTATTTATTTATTGTTTTGATTTTAGCTATTTTATTTGATAATTGGATTGAATTTTATATTATCTTGTGATTATTTATCGTGCTTTGGTTGTTTTTAATTGTTTATGACGTTGGCTAGGTGATTGCTGATAAGGAATTTCTGGATCAGTCATTGTTAGATAAACGAAAGCCAGAAATTTTAAGTAAGCTAGTTGTTGCCTTGCCCTAGCTTATCGAGTGTGAACAATGCTTCACTGCAGAACTAATTCCAAGTGACTTGTCAAGGGGGTGGAAATGCCCATCACTTTATTTGTGGAAACTAGAACTGTGTAACTAGTGAAAAAGGACTATCGTCTAATTTTAGTAGCTTTTGAGGATTCAAGTGATTTTGGTTCTAACATTTGAAATTCTTTGTGGAAAATCTTGGTTATATCGGCTATTGTCCCAAATTTATTTTTGGACTTTTTGTTAGCTTGTAAGCGATTTTGTTGATTTCTGAAGTCTCTCTTTCTGTCTCAGCTTCCCTATGTTAGTAATGTCCAAATTGAGCCGATTGTTGTGCAAATTGATCAGCTCGATTTAGTTCTGGAGGAGAATCGTGATATGGATGCATTTAGTAGCCCAAACAGGTAACATGACTTCTCTTTTGATGAGCTTGGTGATGCCTATACTATTAGTTAAAAGCAGTTTTCCCCACTTTTTTCCAATTGTGCAGTACCCAGTCATCTACTAGCTCAACTAAGGGTGGCAGTTATGGATTTGCTGATAAGGTTAGTTACTATCTTGCATTCAGCTGCACTGGTGTTTTGGTGATGAGAAGTCAATTACTGCCGTCTGCATTTAGGGAATTTGATTTCCTTTTCTTGAAATTATCACTTTGTAGTTTTGGGTGCAGTTGCATTTACGTGGTATTGAGAAGTAAATTACTACAGTTTTGCATTCAGCTTTTTTACTTGCAAGAAAGGAAATGAAGTACCTGTGTGTTGTAGCCTGCATAAGTTAGTTTTTTTCACATGTGCAATTTATGGCTCAAACATGTGGTGGAGGCTGGAGAATCACAACGAATGGCAACTGACTTAACAAGAAAGTTAAGGAACAAAATGTTTTAATGTTTTCTTTTTCTTTTCTTTAAGAATAAAATCACTTATATAAGTTTTATGCTCTTTGATATATGCATTGCATTTTCTTCTCTTAAGTTGTGCAAAATGGGATACTCATCTATCAGTGTAAGTTAAAGAGCAAGTGCTTTTTCATCTAGACACTTCTTTTTTGTTTCTTTAGTCAGTTATGTACAAAAAAGATGTACATGCTGGATATAATGGCCTCTTTAATGATTACCAGATTGCAGATGGAATGACAATTCAAGTTAGCACTGTAAATCTTATGCTTGAAACTTGTGGGGGTGCTCGACGTAGTGGAGGGGCTGCTTGGTAAGATTTGATTGTCTTCAATTTCAATCTAGTGACATCTGGTAATTAACTTACCTTGTGTTATGGAAATCAGAAAATTGGCAGTAGCAGTCATTTATATTTGATAATTCACTTGTCTGATACACGCATTTGCTTGTTAATCTACCTTGCTTCATATCTAAAATTAGTGTCGTTGCACTATGTTTGAGATCTTCTGTCTAAATTATGAGAAAAACTTGTGATAATTGGTTATTGAGAATAACTTGGGGATTGAAATGACGTTCTTAGTTTACCTTTTATGGAAGATTATTGGTTTGTTCCATGTCAGGGCACCTCCTATGGCATCAATTACAATATGCAACCTTTTACTATACACCACAAATGAAGATTGGCAGGTATTGTTGCTATATGTAGTGTTGATGTTATGTTTTGATAGCTTCATTAACCTAACTACTTATTTCAATGGTTTGTGTTGTAGGTTGTGAATCTTAAGGAAGCACGTGACTTCTCTAATGACAAAAACTTCATCTATGTTTTCAAGGTAATTCAAAAGCTCTTGAGGACTTATGCTCAAATAAATTCTAGTATACTTTTTCTACTTTTGTCATGGGAGTGGGGCCTGCAGGCTGGGTGTATATCTGTTGGGAGGAATTATGTTTCTCATAATTTCTATGCAAAAATATCTGATGGTAAGAAATTGTCTCCTTGACAGAAACTTGAATGGGAATCACTATCTATTGATCTCTTGCCACACCCTGATATGTTTGCCGATGCCAGCATAGCACGTTCTCGTGAAGGAGCAACACAGAGGGATGATGATGGTGCAAAGCGAGTTTTTTTTGGTGGAGAACGTTTTCTGGAGGGAATATCTGGAGAGGCTTATGTAATGCAATTCATGGATTTTTAGCAAATTGATGATGAGTTTGGAATTTTTTACAATAATATAGAGCCTTATTCACTTACTGTGTCATTTTTATGTGCCCTTATTTCATACTTTGTACCAGATCACAATGCAGAGGACTGAACAAAACAGTCCACTTGGGCTTGAGGTTCAATTACATATTACTGAAGCTGTCTGTCCTGCTTTAAGTGAGCCTGGTATGGGTGAAAAGCTTTCCTGTGCATTTTTCTTTGTTGTTTTTTATTTGTTATTTTTTGATGATTTAGTTGAATATTTGTTATATGCGGCATATGTGCTGATATATATTTTTCTGGGAGGACTCCGTGCTCTACTGCGCTTCTTAACAGGATTATATGTGTGTCTGAATAGGGGAGATGTGGATCTAAAGGCTCAGCAGGTCATAAGATTCTCTAATTGCTACTGCTGTTGATTAAATTTATCGATCTCTTGGTTTATGTTCATATTTAGTCTCTGTTATTCTGTTGCTAATCAACCTTAACAAAATGCTCATTTTTAATTGAATCCTTGCAGCAATCTAGTGAAGCAGCAGGACGCTCTCTTGTCTCTATTCTTGTGGACCACATATTCCTCTGCATTAAGGATGCTGGTTTGTCTTTCTTTTACTGTTCTTCAATGTCTTAAATAATATTATTAGTACTTTATTACAAAAAGTTGGTTTCACAAATTTTCATTATTTATTTCAACATTAATAGTCTGATTTTATCGCTTTTCTTTGACTACCATTATTCTTATTGTTATTGTTGTTGTTGCTTATTTCATTTATGATGTATTTGAGGAGAATAATTAAAATTAAATATATCCACTCACCTCAAGGCCTCCCTTTTGTTAAAGTGGAGGAGGGAACATGATGACATGTACATGCTACCCATATTGTTGTCCATTCCTATGTCACAAACATTTGCTCACTGTTTGGAATTTCCTTTGCAGAGTTCCAGCTTGAGCTTTTGATGCAGTCACTTCACTTTTCTCGAGTAATGTTCTATTACTTCTTAGAAGATATAAAGTTTAAGAGTCTGCCTTTTGCCATTAAGAATCTCTGATGTCTTCTCAAGTTGCAGATAATATTAGGACCATTAGGTATTAATTTTTAGAATATTATTTCACCTCCCAGTGAAAAATTTTTCTGTGAGGATGTTGCACCTATGAAGTGACTCAAGAATTTGTTTTTTTTTTCTGTGCTTAAGATCCTTTATCTCATAATTCTAGAACCAATTATACAACAAGAGTAAGATACATTCGGATAAGTTGAGGTCCATGATAACTGACAAGATATGATAGTTTAGGTTGAGTTCTGCTAGAAACTTTGCTTCTCTTGAAACTAATTTTTCTTGATTGAATCTCTGAAGTGCGGGGTTAGTGGTTGCCTTGTGGTGAGTACCAAGTGAATCTTTTAAATGCGTTGATTTGCATATGCCTTTGTTGTATTTCACATTTCCTACCCGATTAAATTGAGTTCAATGAGAAACAAACCAGACAGGTTAGGTTTGATTCTATGAGAAACCAACAGAAATTAGTTGCTTCTTTAGAAACTAAGTCTGTATGTATAAATTTCTGAAGATGAGGCTACCATCTACCTAGCGATGAGAATACTGAGAGAATCTTTTAAATGCTATTGGAAATTTGTATATCTGTGCTGTATTCTTCATTTCCTGGCTGTAGCAGCTCTGGAATATGGGACTTTCTTCAATGTCCTACTTATTTCCATGCATTCATGTTACCAACTAGTCTTGTCTAATATTTAGCAGTTTGAAGGTCTTATCATGGGATTCTATTCCAGGCCACAGTTTCTGATGGAGAAAAGGCCAGTAATTTGACTAATGTTATGATTGGCGGGCTGTTTTTAAGGTAAACTCAATTCACTGCCTATATATATAGTGCTCAGGGTAGATATATCCTTATGTTTATAAAGTAAACTGCTGTTAAATTAACCACTGAATAAGCTCCACAAAAATGAAAATTTTTAATGAGACTGGCATTCATTCATGTGGTATTCCTTCAATTATTTGGATCTCTTTAATTATGCCTATTTCATATGGCAAGAAAGCAATTCTTTGGTGAATTTTGGACATTTTTCAAAAAATTTCAATAGAATATTACAAAGGAAAATTCCTATACTTAATAGGATATTGGGTTGATTTTGTGTCAAGGATTGGATATAGTGTGATGTAGCACAGATCAGGAATGGAGAAGAAGAACTTTGATTAGTTAGGAATTTATTGATATTTTTGTATTAAGGATAATTTTGGTCTTTAATAATTATCTCTGACTAGGAGATTATCTATTCTAATAGTTATAAACTCATAATCAAATAGGATCTAAATTTCCTAAATGATAAAAATTCTTGTTTTCTATTCTTCATCAAGCACAACTTCTGGATTCAAGTTTTAGTGTCATTGTAAAACCAATGCAGGTGGGCTAATATACAGAAAAGTCATAGTGATTGAATTTGGGGAAATTGATGTTGTGTTGAAGAAACATTGAAATGAATGAAATGAAATTTGTTGATCTGCAGTAGCAAATTGTATCAGTAAGGTGGCAAAGCCAACTATGCCCGGATTATGTACTCTGGTTGAATTTTCTTGAGTATGGAGGTGCCCTACTTTATTTGAATGTAAAGTGTTATGTGTCTTGGATTTTATGACAATATGAGTTGCTGAATGTAGGGATACCTTTTCACGGCCTCCAAGCACTTTGGTTCAACCATCCATGCATTCTGTCCCTGAAAATTTTGTTCAGATCCCTGCCTTTGGTATTATACTAAACTTGATGATTTTGGAGAGGTTGTAGTCCATGAAATCTGTTAAAGGTGATTGCTTTTATTCAATTGTACTTACAGCCAGGAGTTTCTGTCCTCCAATATATCCTCTGGGAGAACACCCGTGGCAGTCAAGTGCAGGTGTTCCTTTGTTAAGCCTCCATTCTCTTAAGGTTATACCCACTCCAGTGCCACCTTCTTTTGCTTCAAAAACAGTGATTGTGTGCCAGCCACTGATGGTATGTGTTGACAACTTGAGTTTATTACCTTTATTGTGAATTTTTTCTTATTTCTGACATCTTTCCCAATTTTCTTTCAGATTCATCTTCAGGAAGAATCATGCTTAAGGATATCTTCCTTCTTAGCTGATGGGATTGTTGTCAATCCAGGGGATGTTTTACCTGATTTTTCCATCAATTTAATTGTATTCACTCTCAAAGAGCTAGATGTCACTGTTCCTTTGCACATGGTCACATCAGCTACTTCAGCCAATGAACAGAACTCTACTGTTGAGAGTTCATTTAGTGGGGCAAGTCTTCACCTTGAAAATCTATACTTTTCTGATTCACCTTCACTCAAACTCAGGCTGCTGAAACTGGAGAAGGATCCTGCTTGCTTCAGCCTCTGGGAAGGGCAACCAGTCGATGCTAGCCAAAAGAAATGGACTGCAGCAGTATCCCATGTTAGTTTGTCCTTGGATAGAAGTGCCAGCTCAACTGGCTCACTAAGTTTTCATAGGTTGAGTTCAGGCTTCTGGAGATGTGTTGAACTAAAAGATTCTTCTATTGAGGTAGCTATGGTTTCTGCCGATGGGAGTCCACTAACAGAGGTCCCTCCTCCTGGTGGTATCGTTAGAGTAGGGATTGCTTGTCAGCAATATTTGTCTAACACTTCGGTTGAGCAGTTATTTTTTGTTCTTGATCTTTATGCATACTTTGTTAGAGTGAGTGAGAAGATTGCCTTAGTTGGCAAAAATAGAAGATTAAAGTTAAGTAGGAATGTATCTCTTGGTGGTAGGTTAATGGATAAGGTTCCCTGTGATACTGCAGTAAGTTTAGCACTTGAGGAACTTCAGCTTAGATTTCTTGAGTCATCCACCATAGACATAGAGGAAATGCCTCTTGTTCAATTCATTGGAGAAGATATTTTTGCCAAAGTTACTCATAGAATGCTTGGTGGTGCTGTTGCCATTTCATCCACTTTACATTGGCAGAATGTTGAGGTTAACTGTGTAGAGACTGAGCAAAGTTTACCATGTCAAAATGGTGCATTTTCAAGTTCTCTCAAAAATGGTTCTCTAGTGACTGAGAATGGATGCCCTCACATGAGAGCTGTTCTTTGGGTACACAAGGGTAGAAAACATGATTTAAAGGGTACTGCTCCTGCAATTCCATTTATGGACCTAAGCCTGGTGCATGTGATACCATTCAGTGAGCGTGATAGAGAGTGTCATAGTTTAAGCATCTCTGCCTGTATCTCTGGTGTTCGCCTTGGCGGAGGAATGAATTATGCTGAAGACCTGCTGCATAGGTTTGGAATATTTGGACCTGATGGTGGCCCTGGGGAGGGGCTTTCTAAAGGATTAGAAAATTTATCAACAGGGCCATTGTCAAAACTTTTCAAAGCTTCATCTCTTACTGGTGATGATCTAGGAGAAGGTAAGGAATATTATATTTTCTAAATCCTTAGTCATTCTCTGTATGATATACTGGTCTTCTTCAATTGGAGTTGTCTTTGATCTTACCTTTTCCTTCAGACGGTGGTTCAGGAGATGGGAAAGATGGAAGCCTGCACTTGGGAATACCAGATGACGTGGATTTCTGTATAGAATTGAAAGACTGGTTATTTGCTCTCGAAGGTGAACAGGAGATGGCAGAAAGGTGGTGGTTTTACAGCCGGGATGATGTGGACAGAGAAGAGAGGTGTTGGCATTTAACTTTCCAT
The DNA here is from genome assembly GCA_019804595.1 of Bruguiera parviflora. Classification (NCBI taxonomy): domain Eukaryota; kingdom Viridiplantae; phylum Streptophyta; class Magnoliopsida; order Malpighiales; family Rhizophoraceae; genus Bruguiera; species Bruguiera parviflora. The sequence goes on from CM034053.1 coordinate 2,024,513, forward strand.
AGTTTGCTGGTAAAAGCAACAAGCTGTCCTAAGCATGAACTGAATGGCAGAGGGAAGCCCAATGGAGCACAGAAGTATCCTGTGGAATTAGTCACGGTAAGGAGTCATCTCTCTCTAAATTTTCTTTCCCTATATTACACTTCAGGATAAAGGAGGCCATTTATTTTACAAACTGGTGAGAATTGACAGCTAGATTGTGACTGATGCTTGATGTAACTTGTGCAAGAGAATTTTGTAGGATCCTTGTAGGTTGTTAAGGATTTTGTCAATTAACCAGGCCAAGGAAAATTGCTTCCCTGATTTCTATTATCACGTAAATCCTCCTTTGTTTGTCTGCCTCTCTGTTCATGAATTTATTTTGTTGGATCCTTGTAGGTTGGTGTGGAAGGCTTGCAGATCCTAAAGCCTCAGTGGAAGAAAGGCATTTCTGTATCTTCAAATGGGATCAAAGAATTTGTTGAGAAACCTGGAGGCATAAATCTTGAAGTCCGCATGTTGACATCAGAGGAAAATGGTGAGGATGGAATGGCTAAGTGGATAGTGGAAAACCTGAAGCTCTCTGTCAAACAACCGGTAATAAGATTTTTGACCTGCCAAACTTTTGATTAATTGTATTGTGAACATTCCGCACTATATTTATGCTTTAGTGAACATCTAATATAGCATGATATTGTATTGCAGATTGAGGTTGTTGTGACCAAAGATGAACTTCAGCACCTTGCAGTATTGTGCAAATCTGAGGTTGATGCAATGGGTCGGATAACTGCTGGAGTCCTGAGGTTACTTAAGCTGGAGCGTTCTATTGGACAGACAGCCATAAACCAACTTAGCAACCTTGGTATGGCTAGTAGTTTTACTCATGAGTTCTCCACTCTCCAATTACTGCCCAATCATCTAAATTGCTCTCTGGGCTTTCAAGCCATGAAGAACTGTGTTCAACATGTTTGTTTGATGTTGTAGTGGTATTCTTGAAGCATTTTGCACTGAAATCATTAGTTCCATTAGTATGTTACATATGGCATTTGCACACACTCCTCTTTCTGATGCGCAAATTGTTATAGAGGTTACTATGCTGCTTCTATTGTATCTGTAAACGCTACTACACTGGCTTTCTGTTCTCCTGGAGTCATTTCCCTCAATTGAAGTGCTAGTTCTTAATCCAGTTTTACCTGGGGCATATATGATTAGGATTTCCGGGGCAAAATATTTGTCCTGATTTGCTTTGGCCTTTTCAGGCATTGGCTCTCTCTGTTCCACGGTGTGATTCATGACCATATATTTCTGGATGCAGGTAGCGATGGCTTCGACAAGATCTTCTCCCTGGAAAAGCTGAGCAGGGGTAGTAGTCCTTGCGGTATTGCTTCCTCCCCGTCATCAAATGTCATGAATGAAAGTCTACCTTCAGTAGCGGAATCAACTGTTGCTTCCCTGGAGGAGGCGGTTTCGGATTCTCAGGAAAAATGTGCGGCACTTATTACCGAGCTTTCTTCTTCAGAATCCTCCGTGCACCGTCTTTCTGATATTAAACAACTCGGGGAGAAGCTTGAAAATATGCGGTGCTTGATGACGCAATTACGGACCCAAATCTAAATTTGCATTCTCCTCGCCATTCCTTGCCGTACAATTTTGTGATAAAAAGCATTCTATATAATGCTTACCAATTCTTTTGTATATAGTGTACAATTGTACATTTAGATGTATGCTTGATTATTACAGTGATGAAAGCTTGAGCCATTTATTTGTTTTGAAAAAAAATTGCATCTTAAAATGACAAAATGGCAAGTTATTTGCATGTGGGATTTCATGAATTTTTTCATTAGAGATTCACCTCGTAATTTGTGTTCATAGGGATTCCTTTTTTAATCATTCAATCATAGTTCAAACATTAGTGCTTGGGACAACCCACGGCCTGGCTAGATTGGAGAACCAGCGCAACTGAGAGGAGAAGGGAACAATGAGGGAAATTAGAACTAGAAACAGCGTGTAATCTTTAAGGATTTTAGATTAAACAAAAAAGAGAGAGAGAGAGAGAGGGGGGGGGTAAACATCTCAGTGTTCAGTTTTCATTCAAGTTGATTTGGACAAATATCTCAGCTTTATTGATCCTTCTGTCCAACGAACTCGAGAACGAGGGTAGACAGCCTTATCTCGCTCTCTTTAGGACTTCGAGTTATGGCTGCAGAGCTCTTGTGGCTTCCGCTTTCCTCTACTTTCTCTCATTTGAACCCACTTCGCCAAAACCACCATTTCTACCCAAACCCAAACCTCAATCTCACCTATCATCCACAACAACCAAAAACCCAGGAAGGACAAATCTTTGCAGAATCAGATGCAATTCAAACACATCAGAAGCCGACAACAATGATACTGATAATTCCACATTCCCTAATCCAATCATCACCGCCTTAAAAACAACGCAGAAACATCCTCTATGGAAAAGAGAAGAGGATAAGAAATACTCCGGGAAAGACAGCTAAAAAAGGCCCTAGTAAAATCAGAGCCGCCAAAGTTTGAGGCAGAGTGGACAAGGACTAAGGAGATCAAGCTAGAAAAGCCGGTAGGTAGGGTATGCGATAATGGACTTCTTGGAGAAGTTGGAGGGGCAGATGGGGAGGGAGTTTGGGTCAAACTGAGCAGTTGGCCAGGGCTGGAGAGATAGTGGCAGAGAGAACAAGAGAAGAGGCTGAGATGTTGAGAGATGAAGGGAAAGCAGAGGAGAGAGGATGGTGATAAGAGTTCTTGGGAGTTTTGAGGTTGTTGGAGATGGACTTGGCTATGGTTAAGGCTGTTGTCAAAGAAGAGAGTCCAAGTGAGAGAGGCTTGGGCAGGCGGAGGGGCAGTCTAAGCTTGTTGCTGCCTAAAACGACGTCGTCGTAGCTCGTTTGGAAGACGTCGGCCGAATGAAAGAAGAAAACCCAAAGCCAAAAGATCCCCATCTCGCCGCGTCGTATTCCCAATTAGAATTAGAAAGCCCAAACCCTCCCAACATCACGATTTCCCCTTTAGCACTCACAGTCCGTCTTCAATTCCTCTCTCTCTCTCTCTCTCCAGCGGTCTCCGTGCTTTTGCAGTTTAAGAAGAGGTATTAGCTCTCCCTCTCTCTCTCTCACAGTTGACTTGATTATGGAGGTTTTGGTAATTAGCATCATAATTGCACAACGTCTGTACTAGAGTAGTGGCTAGCATGCACAATGTATTGTTCAACAAGAAGTTTGTGTTAATTTTGGATGATATATGATAATTAGTTATCTAAAACAAGTCGGATTTCTTTACATAGTGAATCCAAAATTATATTACATATGTAGTAATATGCGAAAAGTTGACAATTGTTACACTTAAAATTTAAGCGTTCTTCCTTACCTGAAGAGGTAAAAAGGTTGCAAAAGATATGATGGGTTGTCGCAGAACTCATTACAGTCTCAGAACTCATTACAGTTTCTCAGGTTATGGGAAGTATTTCAAGAGTGGAAATGTCTGTAAGTTTCGACAAACTCTCTCTCAAATTTGGAAGGTATTGTGAGGAAATGATATAAAAGGAAGGGATACAATGATATTAGTGAACAGATGGATAGTAAGGAACTGTGAGGATGCAGGTAACAGACTTTTCATGAAAATGGTGATTAACTAAATTATCAAAACTTGAGAGTATGGCAAGGGATAAAAAGGATGCCTTTGATGGGAAACACAATTAAGGGGATGGAGGAGTTACCTGTGTGCCACCATCTCTCCGGACTGCTTCTCAGTCATAATTCTCTTGTCTTGATGTTCTAGATCTGTCGTATGGTATAATCACATGTTACTGAATTGGTTCTGCAGTATCTTAACTGGAGTTGTCACTTGAGTTGAACAAGCTGGTGAATGTCAAATATCTGAACATTGAAAGTTTTAGATGTTCCCTTATACTTATTTTGCTGCAATAGAGAAAGAAGAAAGTAAAGTGCTTGCAGAGGAACTGAAACTTTTGGCACATTTAAAGTGTGTTGAGCATCACTGTATTTGATGACATCGCCCTCCAACAATTACCAGGTTGCATTCATGCTCTAAAGCTTAAGAATTTCAGAGGTGCTGTATCCTTGATATTTCGTTGTTGACAAAAATGAATTAGAGGTCATAGATTTCACTTCTTTTGCAAGAGTTTAATGTTAGCTCTATGATAGAAGGGGAAGCACAAGCAACTAGTAATCTGTACACCTCGACCATCTCGGAGGAGTGAAGTTTCAACAGTCTTCAAGAAGTAACCTTTACACGTTGTAATTGTTTGCTAGACTTGACATGGCTAATTCTCGCTCCAAATTTAAGCATCCTGTGAGTCCTTATGCGCAGAAGAATTAGAGAAATAATCAGTGCTGAAAAATTGCATGAAGTTCTAGATGCAGATGAAAATTGAAATCCATTTGATAAAATTGAGGCTCTCGTATTATGGGGGTGGAAATCAAAAGCAGAGGAATGTTTGTGTAATGAAGTTGAGTGGGAAGACGAAGCCACTAAATCAACCTTCCTATCTTGCTTTTTATCCCTTACCCAAGGACATATCAGCATCGAGATCAAGGAATGTTTTCAGGATTAGTTTTGTCCACTTTCTTTTTCCATCTTCGCCAAGTTCCTGGCATTGCAAGGGTTGAGTCTGTTCTAGTTGAAAACTCTTGATTTGGTTCTACTGCACCACTCTCTATGTTTTTGGTGCATACATGGTGGATAGTTGTGTACCCTTCATCATTTAATTCCATGAGACTGTATTTCGCTGGTTTGTCCATGTCATTATGCCGAACGCTGATCCAATTTTCTCCCTTGCCTTGAATAAACCAACAGATCTTCGGAATATAACTGTGGTCTGTTGGTTTTGAAACAGTGTTACAACAAAAGCTTAAGGGCAGCAGATGTTACAATTTGAACGAGCTTAAACACAACCACATTTCATTAATAACCAGCTTTTATATTCTGGAAAACTTCATCGTTACAAAGAACTAACCTAATGCGTGCAAATAGGTTGTTTTGGCGAACAAAGCTTTTGCAAATACAACTTAGTTTTAGTTAAATCAGAGCTGCAGCCTATAACTTGCAGGATTACATGAGAAAACAAAAACAGCAAGCCCAACGACACTTACCCGTGGCAGGTTCTTGATTCAAACTTCCAGCAGAAATTTCAATTGGAGGGAATGAACTCAAAACAGCAACTGCTTCATTATTATTATTTTTCGGAAAAGCTATCGAAATTTTATTCCCAGGGATTCCAATCAAGAGATGGAAGCCTGAAACGTAGCTGTACAAAGCAGTACCTCTCAGCGCCCCATACAACTAAAGAGAGCAAAAAAGCTAAAACCAGCACATCAAAATTGCGGTGGCATTTAGAGCCTAAGGCTTACACAAAACAGGTCCACAAAACTGAATTAGGAAAACAGCCACTCCGCTCAAATAACCTGCTCAGCATAAACGGACATTTTCCGACCCCACAAACTACTCAAATAACCTGCTTCATTTTTCCTCTGGCAATGCAGTAGCAGCACTGGTATGGCAGCTGCAAAATCATAGTCTAGTCCATATAATAACGAATGGTCACGCAGTGAAATAAATATTAGCAAATCATTTGGGTTTGAAGTAAAAAGCGTTCATGGTCGTGTATGAGTAATGGTGAGTTCAACCACCGAGTAAAATGTTTTATTTGTTTATGGCATTTGTGCAATAGGGAATCCCAGTTCATATAAGCATGATTTTCCTCATCCATGGAGTCCAAAATGGAAATGGAGAAGATTTATGTTTTGTAGGGCAGTCTTGATTTCAAAGGGTAATAGTTGAATTTACATTTTCGGTAGTGTTCCAAGTATTGATAACGGTACTTTTGTTTTCATAAGAATAACAATGAAAGGAAAAATACAATAAAACAAGAGGGCTCTCTATATTATAGTTGTCAAACATATTGATTGGGTCAAACTTTTGTCGGTTTGTTTTGGGTCTTTAGTCATCGGAGTTTTAGATATTTTGGTTTCAGATACATCGCGTTTCAGATTCATCATATCTCAGACAAACAAATGAATAGACTTGATGCTCAACTGAATGAAATTATATAAAGGTATCAATTTATTTGTTATGAAATTTGGCTGGATGATATTACTGTCAAGAAAATTTGTACTAAAGACAATAAGAAAATTTAGTAGATTTTCTCTTCCCTTTTCCTGTGAACATAGATTAAAAAGGTGGAACCACGTAATTTTTGTCTTTTATCTTTTTTGTCTTTTATCTTTTTCCCCTCTCTTCTTTTATTGATTGACATGACTTATGAAATTACTCATATAAATAATTGAAGAATCCTCTATATTTTAAAATAAAAGAGTTAAAATGATTATTAAAGTATAATTAATTTATCGTATTATTTTTTAAGTAATTAATAATATATTTAAAATATAATAAAATTTTTTATAATTTAATTTTTATTTTACTATATAAATAAATATTTAATTTCTTAATAAAATTAAAGTTTTGTAATTTCAAAATACATCTTGTTTTGTTAGTTTAGCACTCTAGTTTTTTTAAAAAATGAATAGTTATATCAAAGTATTATCTTGAGGGACTTATGAAATTAAAAGAGCTAAAACACAACTTCTTAAATAGTTATCACCTACCTTACACAAACCAAAAGGCCTACAAATAATTTAGAATGAATTTATAAGTTTCATTTATTATAATTGCACCTTTAGTATTTGATGGAATAAATTATAAAGTGTGGGTTGCTAGAATGGAAGCCTATCTTAATGCTAATCATTTGTGAGAAACTATTGAATAAGAATATGAAGTCCTTGCCTTGCCAAATAATCTGACCCTTTCATAAATCAAAAATCATAAGGAAAGGAAGCAAAGAAAATAAAAAGCAAGAGCAAGTTTGTTTACAATTGTCTCACCCATCATTTTACAAGAATAATGACATTGAAAATAGCTCAGGAAATTTGGAACTTTTTGACTCAAGAGTATGAAATGGAAATGAAAGGGTTAAAGGGACGTAAGTGTTGAATTTGATCCAAGCATTTGAGATGCAAAGGATAAAGGAATCAGAAACAATTAAGGATTACTTTGACCAATATTTTGGCATTGTTAATAAAGTAAGACTTCTTGGTATTGATATTTTTGATTTTAGCATAGTTTAAAAAGTCCTAGTTATAATTCTTGAAAATTTTGAGACTATAATTTCATCTTTAAAAAACTCAGGATCTATTAAGCATCACTTTGCCAGAATTCTTGAGTACATTATAGGCATAAGAATAAAAGAGACTTATGAGGTAAGAAGGATTCATGGAAGGTGCTTTTAAAGCCAAATTACAAAACAACAATGATGATAAGAATAAGGAAAAGAAGTAGAACAATAACAAGAAGCTTGGAGGTTCAAGTAACAATAACAATAATAGCAATAGTAGTGACACTTAAGTCTTTCCACTTTATCCTTACTGTAAAAAAAAAACCAATCATCCACAGAAAAAGTGTTGATGGAGACTAGATGTAAAATGTCATAAGTGTGGTTAGTTAAGACATATGGATAAGATATACAAGTCTTAGTAATAATAAAGAAAAGCCAAGGGTGTTAAGGATCAGCCTTAAGAGAAGTAACTATTTGTAATATCATGTTTTATTAATAGTAACTCTAAAGAAAGTTAGCTTATAGATAGTGATTGTACAAATTACATGACATATGATCAAGAGCTCTACAGAGAGCTTGACAAAATTGCTATTATTAAAGTTAAAATTGGAAATAAAGCATATATTACAGTAAAAGGCAAAGGAACAATGGTAATTAAAGGCCATATAGGTTTGAAATTAATCTATAATGTTTTATATGTTCTTAAAATTAATCAAAACCTTTTGATTATTGGTCAATTATTGGAAATAGGCTATAAGGTGCTTTTCGAAGACAAAAAAAATGCATGATTTGATGGTAGAGGTGTTCAAAGTTTAAATGAAGGATAAAAGCTTTACCTTGAATTTGATGGTAAAGGAGTAAGTTGTAATATACAAAAAAGATAACAATACAGTGCTTGAACATAGGAGATTAGGGCACTTTCATCATATTACCCTACTTTTTATGAAAAAGAATAATATTATGTAAGATCCTCTTGAATTAGAGGAAAAGCTTCCTATATATATTGCATATCAGTATGAGAAGCAAATAAAACTTTCTTTTCCATAAAATAAGGCCTAAATGACCACACAGATATTGTAATTAGTGCATATAAATGTGAGAGGACCTTAAAAAACATCATCATTAAATAAAAGTAAATATTATATTACTTTCACTAATGATCACACAAGAATGTAGTAGATTCATTTCATAAAACTTAAATCTAAGGTCATCGACATTTTTTAGAAGTTTAAAGTTTGTGTGGAAACTCAAAGTAAATGTAAAATGCAAGTGATTAGGTCTGAAAATGTAATTGAATATACCACTAAAAGATTTAATAAGTTTTATGAAGATGTAAACATTAAACATTAGCTAACTATACCTTATACTCCTTAGTAAAATTGTGTTATAGAGAGAAAAAAATAGGTCAATTATATGGATGAATAGGTGTTTACTTTATGATAAAGGGCTACTCAAGAAGTTCTAGGTTGAGGCTATAAATACAATAATTTTCCACTAAATAGATTGCCAATAAAAACCTTGCAAAAAAAGACCCTATTTAATAGATGGTATAGTTGCAAACCAAGATTATTTAATTTAAGAACATTTATACTTATATTTCTCTTACATTCCTTATGTTAAAAGAGATAAATTGGATAAGAAAGCAAACCCAAGAATTTTGTAGGCTATTACTTAGTTTCAAAGGTCTACAAAATCTACCTATTATAAAATAACAAAGTAAATATTAGCAGGGATGTTAAATTCCTTAAGTTAGATAGCTAGAGTTAGGAGAATAAAAAGAAACTTAAGTTTTAGGTAGAGAATGATGATGTGGATGAAGAACATGTTAAGGGAACTAAGTCACCTTTTGAAATTTATAAAAGGTACAATGTTGCTGTAATAGAGCTTGTAGGGTATAAAGAAGTTACAACTGATCAAAAGTAGATAACTGCAACGAAGGAGGAGCTTAAGATGATTGAAAAGAACCATATATGGGAGCTAATGGATAGACTTGAACACGAGAAAGTTATAGGAGTTAAGTGGGTTTATAAGACAAAGCTTAATCTCAATGGTTTTGTGAATAAGTATAAGGCAATGCTTACTATTAAGGGATATGCCTAAATATTTGGAGTAAATTCCTCTAAAAATTTGGCCTAGTTGATAAATTAAATACTACAAAGATATTGATGGCTATTGTTCAAAAAGGCTAAATTATACAGTAGATGGATGTCAAGTCGGCTTTTTTGAATGGGTGCTTAGAAGAAGAAATTTTTGTAGAGCAACCTTAGGGATTTACTGTTTAAGGACAAGAAGAGAAAGTATATTTGCTAAAAAAGGCCATTTATAGTTTAAAATAGGCATTAAACGTTTGGTATAGTAGAATTAATGTACACTTCGTTAACTTAGACCTTGAAAAAAGTCTGAGTGAATTCACTTTATATATCAGGAAGGTTAATGATTAAATACTTATAACATCTTTGTATGTTGATGATTTGTTTGTTGCAAGAAGCAGTAATGAGCTAATTGATAAGTTTAAAAAAGACATGACAAATGTATTTGAAATTATAGACCTCGGAAGGATGACATTCTTCCTTGGTATGCAAGTATAACAAAAGCAAAATGAAATATTTGTGTGTTAGCAGAAATATTCAAGGGAAGTCCTTGAGAAGTTTAAAATGGAACAATGCAAGCCAATTGCAAATCAAAAGGAGAAATTTTGCAAAAAAGATAAAACTAAAAAGGTTGATGAAAGACAATATAAAAGTCTAGTAGGTTGTCTAACATATTTAATTGCATTTAGGCTAGATATCATGTATGCAGCAAGTTTGCTATCAAGGTTATGTTGGTGATTCATTTACAAGTAGTAAAATGAATTCTTAAATATGTTAAGGGCACAATTGATTATGGAATAAGGTTTAATCATATTAAAATTTTCAATCTTCATGGTTATTTTGATAATGATTAAGTTGGATATGTTGATGATCTTAAAAGTACCTCAAGTTACAATTTTAGCTTTGGTTCTGGGATTTTTTCATACTCAAAGCTTAATCCACAATAAAAGTAGAATATGTAATTATTGCTACTATTGTGAATCAAGCTCTTTAGATTAGGAAACTCATAATAGATTTGTATAAGGAGTGAGAAAAAAGCACACAAATATTTATAGGCAATTAAGTTGCAATTTCAATTACTAATAGTCTAGTGTTCTATTGTAAAATAAAACATATCAAGATAAAATTTTATTTTTGAAAGAGGTAGAAAAAGAAGGAAAATTACAATTAATCTACTACAAAACAAAAAATCAAGTTTTAACATCTTAACAATGGCATATCTTAAAAGTTAAATATGAATTCTTAAGGCCAAAGCTTGGAGTATATAGCTTTAAACCTAAGGAGGAGTATTGGTTGACATAACTTATGAAACTGTTGATATGGATAATTGAGAGTCTTACACATGTTGAAATAAAAGAATTAAAATGACTGTTAAGATTAGGATTTATCATACTATTTTTTAAGTACTTAAAGGATTGGTATTGTTACTCTATAACTTCAACAACAGTAGTAGTAATAACAGGAACAATAGCAATAATTTCAGTAGTATGAGTAATTGTAAACTGAACATCTCAAACTAGCATATTGTTCTAATGTTAAGTATCTAATTTTACAATTTTAGCAATTATGAATTAACTTGAATTATATAGTCAATTTTTGAAATTTAGTTATATTAATCAAATTAGTTAAGTTAATTATGATATTTGATTTTTGAAAGGATTTAAATTTAAAGTTTGTATTTGAATTTAAATCTAAAATTATAATTATTAAAAATCTATGAATTTGAATTAATAGATTTATGTAATTTAATTATATAAAGATTGATCAATGAAACAAAAAAATCTTTACTCCTACAAATCTCATTTTTTGCTTTTGTACTACTCATTTTTTCTATTCTTCTACATATAACTAAAAGCTTGCATAATAAGGTTGAAATGAGTGGCTACATAAGGAGTTTGAATCTAATAATCAATAATTAAGTGTCAGAGCATCCTTTTTTTTTTGTTTTAAGGTACTTGCTAAACCTAGACACTCACTAATTCGAAAGTGAGACAAAACTAATAAAAACTCATATCTTATATCATTTGACACTAAACCCCTTTGCATATGGCCTCTCTCAACTTCACACTAGTACCACTACTAAAATTCTTTACAGAAAACTATCTCTAATGGATTATGATGATAAAGACATACCTTAAGGCCTTTGATTTATGGGAGGTTAGAGAAAATGGAGTTGCAGTCGTTCCATTCTCAACAAATCCCACTGTGACTCAATTGAAAAATCATAGTGAGCAAACCTCCAAACAATTTGAGGTTTTAACATGCATTCATTTAGTTGCTATAGAAGGGGTTTTGAGTTATTAAGAATAAAAGATACTGAGAAGATCAAAGAATACAATGATAAAGTGTTGAAACTAGTCAATTATATCAGGTTCTTGAAGAAGACATTACTAATACAAGCATTTACTTGTAAGCTTGCCATAAAGGTTTGAGTTTAAAACATCCTTTTTAGAAGATTTTAAGGGCTTAATCAAAATTACTTTAGGATAACTAGTTATTGTATTACAAACTTAAGAGCAAAGGAGATTAATGAGACATGAGGAGGTAATAGAAAATGCTATTCCAATCAAACATATAGAAAAACATCAATAAAAGAAAAAGAAACAAAGAAGAAAGCAACCAAGCAAATATCCTAAATGTAACACTTCAAATAAAAAGTAGCAAGCTCAACCTTATCCACATTGTAGGAAGGCAAATCACTTTATGAAGTATTATTAGTGGAGACCTAATATTGTCTACCAGAATTTTAATGAAAAGGGGCATTGAGAAAAGGTATATTTAAAGAAGAAAGTATCAAAGTAGAAACAATAAGCATAAACAACCTATGAAAAGGTGAAGGAAGTTAAAGAATGACTTTTCATGGTAAGAAATGTAGTTGATCATAATAAGATAGATGCTTAGTTGGTTGATAGTGGTTATACCAACCATATATATCCAAACCTATCTTTTTTTAGAAGTCTTGATAGAAGCTTTGCTTCTAAAGTCAAGATAGGTAATAGAGATTACATAGAAGTATAAGGTAAAGGTGCAATTATAATTCAAACATATACAAATATTAAACTCATCACTACAGTTCTATATTTTCCTTAAATTAATTAAAATCTCTTAAGTGTTGGACAACTACTAGAGAAAGGCTATTTATTAAAGTTTAAATACAACTTATGTTTTATTTATGACTTATGTGGCATAAAACTGATAACAATTCCAATGAAAAAGAAAAGTTTTTAAGTAAACTTACAACATTTAAAATGATGTACTATGCTTAGAGCTCTTGATGCTAAGTCTTTATAGTATAAGAGACCAAGACATGTCTATGATACAAGCCTACTAGACTTAAGAAGAAAGTTACTTATGACATATTTACCAAATATTAGAGAAGGAGGAGCTGTCTGTCAAACTTGCTAACAAGGAAATTAGACTCAGATCCCTTTTTTAACTGATTAAGCCTAAAGGAGTAAAGAGAAGTTACAACTAATTCATTGTGACACTTGTGATCCAATGAATATAAAATCACTCAATAATAACAAGTATTTTGTGATTTTCATTAATGATTTAACTATATTTTGTTAGATCTATTTCATGAAACAAAAGTTTGAGATTGTTATGATATTTAAGCAATTCAAAGCTTTAGTGGAGAACCAAAGCCTTTGGGACCAAATCACTTGAAGATATCTATGACATAAGTGTAGTAGCAGCATTGGAGCTTGCAAACTATTTTGAGACTTACAGATGCTCCACTTGGAATAATGTTATGCAATTTGAGATGGATGTAATTCACAAGAATCAAACATGGATTTTGGTTAATAAGCCAAAAGACAAAAACCCTATTAAACTAAAATAAATATATTTAGTCAAACTTAATCTAGATGGATCAATTAATAGATATAAAGTAAAGCTTGTAGCTAAAGGTTTTGTACAACAATATAACTTGGATTATATTGAGACATTTGCTTTAGTGACAAGGCTTGATACTATCAAGTTACTGTTAGCTCTTGCAGAACAAAAGGGATAGGTAATCCATTAATTGGAAATGAAGATAACATTCTTAAATGAGGAGCTAAATGTAGGGGTGTTTGGTGAGCAACCTCAAATTTTTCAAAAGGAAGGTGAAAACTATAAGGTGTATCTACTGAGGAAGGCCTTATATGGGTTAAAATAGGCATTAAGAGCTTGGTATAATAAGATCAATAATCACTTGCTTAAATTCTCCTTCAAAAAAAGTATAAATGAGGCTATAATGTATATCAAAGAACATAACCATGATTTCATAATTGTATATCTTTATATGGATAATCTATTAATGGTTGGAAGAAGTATGCAACTAGTGAATCAATTCAAGGAAAAAATGAAAAGGGTCTTTAAGATAACTGACTTAGGAGAAATAAAGTTTTTTCTAAGTTTAAAAGTCTATTAAACTGGTAAAGGAACCTTTATAAAGCAAGAAAGGTATGCTAAAAAAATCCTTAAAGGGTTCCAAATGGAGAGTTATAAGGACTCAAGCACACCTATGACAGTTGGAGCAAAACTAACAAAGGAGGATGAAACAGCCAAAATTGATCCAAGCAAATTTAGGAGCCTTGCTAGGTGCCTGCTTTGTTTGATAGCTTCCAAACTTAATATCATGCAAGTTACTAGTTTTCTTTGTAGATAAATGCATGATCCTACTCAAACACACTTTAAAGATGTTAAAAGGATGCTTAGATACATTAAAGGGTCAATTAGCTATAAAATCATGTTTAATAGATCAAGTAGGCTAGAGTTAGTTAATTATACTGATAGTGACTAGGTTGGCTTTTAAGATGATATGAAGAGCACAATAAGGTATTTGTTTACCTTGGTTCTAGAGTTTTTTGTTAGAATTCAAGGAAGCAAACAGTTATGGCCTAATTAATAATAGAAGCTGAATGTATGATAGTGATTACAAGGGTGAATTAAGTAATTTGACTTTAAAGGATATTGGCTAACTTAAAAGTGGAGCTAGCAGAAGCAACCACAATGTTTTGTGACAATCAAGCCATAATTGGAATCTTCAAAAATCTAATTTTATATGGAAAACTAAATATTTTCTAATAAAATTTCATTTTATAAAGGAAACACAATATAATAATGAAGTAGCACTTATTTACTGCTTAACAGAAGATCAACTTACTGATATACTTACCAAGTTCAATAAAGGAAGATTTATAAAACTAAGAGATAAATTGGGAATGCAGTGCAACAACACTAAAAAGGAAATTTGAAGAATTGGTGTCGTTGTCCTATAACTTCAATAGCAGCAGTAGTAACAGTAGAAACAAAAATAATAGTTTCAATAGTTTGAGTAGTTGCAAACTAAATATTTCAAACCAACAAGTTCTAATACTAAATATCTAATTTTGTAATTTCAACAATTATGAATTAACTTGAATTATATAATTATTTTTTGACAGTTGGTTATGTTAGTTAAATTAATTAAATTAGTTATAATATTTAATTTTTTAAAAAAATTAAATTTAAAATTTAAATTTAAAGTTATAATAATTAAAAAACTATGAATTTGAGTTAGTAAGAGTTATGTAATTCAACTATATAAAAATTGAATAATTAATGAAACAAAAAAATCTTTGCTCCGATAATTCCATTTTTTGCTTCCACATTAGTCACTTTTTCTTTTTTTGTTTTTGCATATATCTAAGTCAGGCGGCTGTACAAGAAGTTTGAGTTCAACAACCAACAGTACCTAACTGATATATTCAAAATGTAACAGATTTTTTTTGTACTTTAGTCTTTATTTTGCTGTATAAATAAATATTTAATTTCTCAATAAAATTAAATTTTTGCAGTTTCAAATTATTTCTTGCTCTTGTTACCTCAGCACTTTAGTTTTTTACAAAACGAACGTCTTTATCCTTTGTCATTGTTTTGCCCCATTTATCCTATCAGTCGGCTTTTGTAATAAGCTTTGGTTTTCCCTTTAAAAGATCTTCCATGATACCTAACATTACAAATGGGGGAAAAAAAGAGAAGAAGAAGAAAAATTGCATGATTGACAGCTAAAATTTACAGTTACAAGTTGTTTGTCTACTGTTGCATAGTCTAAGGCTACAATCAACTGCACCAAAAGCCAAAGAGTTTATCACATTGTTCCCAGCGGAGAAACTACACTGAAATTCCAAAGTTGCTTGAGATTTTGGTATGTTTGTCGGGGGTTTGACTGTTTAATAATCTTACATGCTTGTAGGGCCTATGTAAGCCTGCACATAGTTGGAGGTCTTGCAAGGAAGGAGCTATATTGTCACTATGCCAATACCGAATAAATTTTGTCTATATATGAAATAATTGAACCAATCAATAACAGGGAGATTGACTATTGTGAATTGGCGCAAATAGTGTAAGACTCCGAGGAAATGGGATGTTCTGTTTGGAATGCCATGAATTGTGATCAATGCAAAGAGCAAGTTGTCAGAGAAGCATGGTTTTGGATTTGATGCAACATCATCTAAGATGCTTTGCAAATGCGGACGAAAACCAACTAATCCTAGTTTACTGTTCATGTCTTGACTGTTGGACAGTTTAACACCATCTTCACAAGTTGGAATACGATTAGGAAAACTTGAAGAACCCAATTGTTGTGGACCTTCAGATCAAAATATTTCTATAAAGCTTATCTTAAAAATTACAAAAAAAAAAAAAAAAAAAAAAAAAAAAAGAAAGAAATCAACCAGACTGTATGGCTGAGACTGATATTTATGACCTTGAAAATAATGCATAGATGCTTTCTTTTTGCATTCCTGGCAGAAAGGAGTTTCAGGATGTGCTCTTTTTTAACTTTTAGGTTGTGGCAGGACAAGAAAAATAAAAGTGTCCATAGAGTTTTCCCCTTTTATCTTATTACCAATTCTTATCATGCAACAATAAGCTCCCTAGGTGGTTAATCAATGACTTGGTCTATGTTTTTTTCACTAAAGAATATACCTTCCCAAGTGTCCTACACAATCCCTTTCCATTATGGACAAATTTGCAGAGTTTAGATGGCAGTATTTTCTGTCCTTTGCATGGTTTGTGGGTAGGAGTAAAAACAGTTTACCTGGACTAATTGTTTGTACGCAAAAGCAGTAGGATTAAGAAATGTGACATATGCCTGACACGCAAATTCAAGTTACACACACAACTTGGTCAACCCATGAGCTTAAAGTTTATTACTGCGTAACAGAATAATTCCTCTGTGTAGAACAAAAATTACCCATCAAATTGCAAGATGCTGGTTATTCAGCCTTATGCTTGTATTTTTAATTTTTTTTTCCCACTTGTTGGACATTAGTAAGGTTAATAATGAAATGCAATTTCATTTTCTAGCACGAAAGTGGGAAAGAGGAAATGCTTGCTTGGATATTCTTTTTAACTCATTTACTCTATTGGCGATTTGTGATGATTGTTGAAATGGATGTTTTTGATGCTTGCAAGGTCCATTTCAAAGCCTCTATCCGCCATGTTGGATTATTTGTCTTGTGATGTTATGGCATTTTTTTTCCCTAGTAATGTTACAAGATTCCTAAATGGTTAAAAATTTGTCGCTGTACTTTTTGCATAACTTGGCAAATCTCCCCCATACAATTTGTCTCTTGCATTGTCTCGAAGTCAAGAAAGAACAACCTTTAGCAGGAACAAAACTACGCATTGTAATACATGTTATATGGAAATCCAGCTTTGATTGTGCACAAAATTGGGTTTTTCCAAGTAATGGCTAGGTCGTAGGCGTTTAAAGTTGTGCCCTTATACATAAAATTCTATAGTAAATCATAAAACAACAACAAAACCAAAGTCTTAATCCAAATTTAATTAGAATTGAATATATGAATCTTTATTGGTCATTTCATTATATTTATGAATTAGGTTAGGAGTGAGATCTAATTTTTCTGACTCCTTCATAACTAAAGATCCCTAGATTCCTAATTGGCTCAGGAAGGGAAAAGAAAGACCAATGTATTACTAACATAAAGAAATACCAAATCAAATCCTGGCGACAGAAAAAATGTATCTATGCATATGTAAAATTACATGTTTACAGCTCTTCCCCCCCCCTTAAAAAAGAGAGAAAAAATCAACAACAGATCAGGGGTACATTCGCCTGCAAACTGAGTAGAAAATTTGGACAAGGCAATGGAACACCCAGTTGTTTGTCACATGAAAGAAAAGGCCATGTTTACAGCACACGAGATAATGACTCACAGCGTTTGACGTGGTGAGCAATATCTGTAAGTCATTTTCAAAGAGAAATAAGTAGAAATCTAAAGAAGATTTTGATTATATAAAAACTTCCAAGTGTTATTCATATGTTCAGTATGTTCTTCCGGAAGGTATATTACACGGTCCAACCAAGAAAATCATTGTTGCAAAGCTATGATGAAGCTTTCATTCTTGTTGGCAAGGATAAGTACTTAATAGCAATTCAAAACCAGGCAGGGATGCAAAGCGGCAGGCGGCATCTTCAAGGATGATTCTAATATGATAAACGCACACCAGAAGTTTTCTTGGTCATTTTCAATCATACCTTCAACATTAGGACAAATAAACTACTAAGTATGACCCACGTGTATACTAAACAAGAATTTAACAACAAAGCTATGAACGCTTAGTGCCTTGTGTAGATACAAAAATTCGGACCCGGCAAATTCTTAAATGCACTTCAACTCACTGCATTGGCAATTGCACAATTGTAGTGTGCGAAAAAGACATTGCCGGAGACGGAGGCCTGCAAGCAATATCATTAAGCTATGACGACTAGTGCTTTCAAGTGTGTGTGTGTGTGTGTGTGTGTGTGAGTGTGTGTAGATATATATATATATCCAAGTTCAAATTCCTCTTAAGTTTCCTTGATGTCATAGCAGGAATAGACAATGGGGGGCAAAGATAGCATGTTTAGATTGGCTGATGGGACAGACAAGCTGTTGATGTTCTTTGGGACCTTGGGCAGCATTGGAGATGGGATGCAATATCCTCTCACAATGTTTGTTATTAGCCTCGTGATCAATGAATTTGGAAAACCCAACAATCCCTTGTCTATGGATACTGTAGATGAGGTAAGCATTTTGGGGCCTCCTAGCATAGCAATCTCTGACTCATAATAAGAGTTGTGCTCCTGACATATTTCTAAGTAGCTTTACCACTCACCTAACATATAACAGGACATGGATTCCAGCCAACAATTAATTCCTGACATCGTTCTAGTTTGCTGAAGAACGTATGTGTTTACTATAGACTTCAATTCAAAGTTTCCTGCAGTTCTTTCCTCGCAGCATATGCAAAACAAAGTTTACATAGACTAGATTTGCGTGTTTCATAATTGCTGAAATCAAGTTTACCAAAAGAAAAAAAATGGAAATCTTTAAAACACCTGGAGCTGTCAATCTCAATAAATTTTTGGTACATTTAATTTTCTAAAGATGGCTGGCATAAATTTCTTCGCCTTATATCCTGATTTGGCATTTCTTCTTTCCTTTTGCCAGTATTCACTCAAGCTGCTGTATGTTGCAATTGCTGTTGGACTTTCTGCTTTAGTCGGTAAGTTCACTGTTTATCTTTAACGTACTAAGTACAAATTCATTTGTTCTCAATAGGGAAATGACGTGAATTGATAATTGAGAAGGCTATAATGATCTTTGCTGAAATTTCTATGCACATTTCTGGCGACAGAAGGAGTATGCTGGACAATGACTGCCCAGAGACAGACTTCTCGAATGAGAACGGAGTATCTGAAATCTGTCATGAGACAAGAAGTTGGTTTCTTTGACACACAAGAAGCCGGTTCTTCCACAACATTTCAAGTTGTCTCAACCATTTCAAATGATGCCAATTCAATACAAGTTGCAATGTGTGATAAGGTTAGGTTTGTGTGTTATTTTTTCTCCCTTTGCAGCAAATAAATCAAAAACACTATTTATGATGAACATTGGCTAGTAGTTGCCAGACTCGCAGGACTAAACTCTTCTGAAGGTGAAAGGCTTTTATACTTTTTTTTTTTCTGTCCCTTGGGGAAACTTGTGCAGTGTACATACCAGAACCCAATAAAGCAGATAAAAAAATTATGTTGGTGGACAAATGTGTGCAAAATTTTTACAAGATTCCCAATAAACATTGAGCTGCATAATTTTAAACCTTGGGTTGTAGCCAGCTGATACTTCTAAAGAACCAACTACTCATCACTAGGATTGAAGAGGAAAACTGGAATCACAACAAGATGGACTTGGTTGTACATCTTCAGGTTGATATTTGGTAACTATTGTTTTGCACTTTGAGAGGTCTGCTAGATGTAAGTTTGTTTTTCTGGTTGTGAGTCACTGCAGTAATGGAAGATTTGGAAGATGCAACAAGATATCCTAAAAAAAGGATTGCCTTGTGGTTCCACAAAACAAGTGATCAACCTGTTAGTCAGCTTGGTAATATATATATCTATTGCTCAAGTGGAATAGGACATGACATTGTTCACAGATAAAATGAATAAAAATAAAAATAAAAATAAAAATGAGGAGGTGTTGATCACATGAGCATCAAATTTTTTTGAAGCAAAGGTGAACAATAATTTTTTTCCAATTACAAGAAGCATAACTCTTTCAAAAAGGTTAAACTATTTCCTTCATCCCATGCTAATGTTAATAGGTCATTTTGTGGATGCAGGTACCCAACTGCCTTGCTTATGTATCAACCTTCTTTTTCTGCCTCTTGATTGCCATCATACTATCATGGAGGCTGGCACTAGCAGCTCTTCCTTTGACGCTATTGTTCATTGTCCCGGGGCTTGTATTTGGGAAGCTGATGATGGATGTGATAATGAAGATGATGGAATCCTACGCAGTGGCTGGTGGTGTTGCAGAACAAGCAATATCTTCAATAAGGACTGTCTACTCTTTTGTGGCAGAGAGTCAAACATTGGACAGGTTCAGCCAGGCACTCGAAAAGACACTGGAATTAGGAATCAAGCAAGGTTTTGCAAAGGGCTTGCTTATGGGGAGCATGGGAATGATTTATGTAGGTTGGGCATTTCAGACATGGGTTGGTACGCATTTGGTCACTGAAAAACATGAAAAAGGTGGCTCTATCTTTGTGTCTGGAATCAATATCATCATGGGAGGATTGTGAGTTATTTACCCCACTTAGCTGCTGTTTTTGCTAGACTTTCATGTATCTGATTTCCAATATCTGGACTCATAGTTTACACTTTTATTTTCAGGAGTGTTTTAGGTGCACTCCCAAATCTAACCTCTATCACAGAGGCAACAGCTGCTGCTACTCGTATTTTCGAAATGATTGATAGAACGCCGAGTATAGATTCAGAAGATAAGAAGGGGAAAGGCTTGTCATATGTGAGGGGAGAAATTGAATTTAGGGACATCTATTTTAGTTATCCCTCAAGACCAGATACACCAATCTTACATGGGTTGAACCTGAGAATCCCAGCTGGCAAGACTGTTGGTCTTGTGGGTGGCAGTGGCTCAGGAAAGTCCACACTCATTGCGTTAGTCCAAAGATTTTATGATCCCATTGAAGGAGATGTTCTTTTGGATGGGCACAAAATAAGGGGGCTTCAGCTGAAATGGTTGCGTTCTCAAATGGGCCTTGTTAATCAAGAGCCAGTCCTCTTTGCAACATCTATTAAAGAGAATATACTGTTTGGGAAGGAAGGAGCTTCCGTGGATGATGCGGTGAAAGCAGCTAAGGCTGCAAATGCCCATGACTTCATAGTTAGGCTACCAGATGGATATGAAACCCAGGTAAGCTCCCCTTTCTCCACTTTGCTATCTTTCTTTGGGTGAAGTCGCATGGTAAAACTTAGTTTTCTGAACTATAGCATCTCAAATGTTTCTTTAGAAATGGAAATGCTTTTTTGTAGTTTCTAGAAAAATATTGTATGTTGGGAGCAGCTTCCTCGATAAAATCTGCTTGATACATGACCCTCATAAAGAAATGATTAACATTTCCTTGGTGAACTATACAGGTTGGTCAATTTGGGTTCCAGTTGTCTGGGGGGCAAAAGCAGCGAATCGCCATAGCAAGGGCCCTAATCAGGGACCCCAGAATCCTGCTGCTTGATGAAGCAACTAGTGCACTGGATGCACAATCTGAAAGAATAGTGCAGGAGGCAATTGACAGGGCATCAAAAGGAAGGACAACAATCACCATTGCACATCGCCTCTCTACAGTCAGGGCAGCAAGCCTGATAGTGGTCCTTCAAGTGGGGAGAGTAATCGAGTCAGGTTCACATGAAGAGTTGATTAGAACTTACAACGGGGAGGGCGGGGAGTACTTCAAAATGGTGAAGTTACAACAGGGGGCTGCACAAAATGAATCGTCTAATGACTGCAGCTCTCGTAATGATGAGAAAAACTTCCATAAGACGATTGTTGCAGCAAGCCCACGCAGTGTGAGGTCAAGTGCTCCAGGCACTCCGGCTTTAAACCCCTTTAGTCCTGCACTCTCCTTTGGGGGCATGGGCACACCCTATTCCTACAACATCGAATATGATTCTGATGATGAGAGTGTCGGAGGTCCAAAACGATTCTCTCATGCTACACCTTCTCAATGGCGTCTTCTGAAAATGAATTCACCTGAATGGGTTAGAGCCTTGATTGGATGCTTGGCTGCAATCGGCTCCGGGATAGTTCAACCCATAAATGCTTACTGCGTAGGATCACTTATATCAAACTACTTCCGCACTGATAAGTCTGCTGTCAAGCATAAGTCGAGAACCTTGGCCCTTGTTTTCCTAGGTATAAGTGCTCTCAATTTCATCTCTAGTCTTCTCCAACATTACAATTTTGCAGTTATGGGTGAAAAGTTGACAAAAAGAGTGCGGGAGAAATTGCTCGCAAAGCTGATGACTTTTGAGGTAGGGTGGTTTGATGATGATGAGAACACAAGTGCAGCAGTTTGTGCAAGGCTAGCCACTGAAGCCAGCACCGTTCGGTCCCTTGTTGGGGACCGGATGTCATTGCTAGTTCAAGCATTCTTTGGCTCCCTGGTAGCTTATATAGTAGCACTTGTTCTGTCATGGAGGCTAGCCCTTGTGATGATTGCAGTGCAGCCAGTAGTTGTTGGAAGCTTTTACGCAAGGAGTGTCGTGATGAAAAGTGTAGCTAGTAAAGCACAAAAAGCACAGAAGGAAGGAAGCCAACTAGCTAGTGAGGCAATCATTAATCACAGAACAATAACTGCCTTCTCCTCTCAGAAAAGAATGCTGGGGCTTTTCGAAGCCACCTTGAGAGGTCCTAAAGAGGCTAGTTTTAAGCACTCCTGGCTATCAGGCATAGGCTTATTTAGCTCCCAATTTTGCAATACAGCTTTTAGTGCACTGACTTTTTGGTACGGTGGCAAGCTGTTGACGGAAGGATTGATAACTTCAGAACATCTTTTCCAGGCATTTTTGATTCTGGTTTTCACTGCGTATATCATAGCAGAAGCTGGAAGTATGACTAATGATTTATCTAAAGGAGGCAATGCAGTTCGATCAGTCCTTGCAATCCTAGACAGGAAAAGTGAAATTGATCCAAATAATACTCATGGATTGGACGTTAAGAAACAGATAAAGGGCTGGATTGAGCTTAAAGATGTGTTCTTTGCATATCCGTCAAGACCTGATCAGATGATCTTTAAGGGTCTGAACCTTAAAATTGAAGCAGGACAGACAATAGCACTAGTGGGGCCGAGTGGTTCTGGCAAATCCACCATAATTGGACTTATTGAAAGGTTTTATGACCCCTTAAAGGGATCAGTATTTGTTGATGGACAGGACATAAGGAACTACCGTTTGAGAGCTTTAAGATCTCATATTGCATTAGTCAGTCAGGAGCCAATCCTATTTGCAGGAACCATCCGTGAAAACATTGCATACGGCAAAGAGAATGCAAAAGAATCTGAGATACAGAAGGCAGCAGCTCTTGCCAATGCTCATGAATTTATCAGGTATGTGGAATATGGTAGACTCAATGTTTGATACTTCTTCTCTCAGCTCTGCGGTTTTTGTCTAACCAATACTGATCGCAAAGGAAAGTGACTATTTGCATGACTTGAAGCTTCAAACCCCATTGAAATCTCAAGAGGTCTAGATTAGTATATGTGTGCTTTGTTGGGATACAAAATCTTAGTGAATTTCTTCGACCAGGAATGACTGCAAAGAAGCAACTAGAAGCAATTTTAAGCACTTTTTAAAGATTTTCTTTAGCTTTTTTGCAGTGGAATGAAAGATGGGTATGATACAAACTGTGGAGAAAGAGGAGCTCAGCTATCAGGAGGACAAAAACAAAGGATAGCACTTGCTCGTGCAATCCTCAAGAAACCATCAATTATCCTGTTAGATGAAGCTACCAGTGCGCTTGACAGTGTATCAGAGAGCTTAGTTCAAGAGGCAGTCGAGAAGATGATGGTTAAAAGAACATCTGTAGTCATTGCTCACCGGCTATCAACAATACAAAAATCTGACTACATTGCAGTTATCAAGAATGGAAAAGTCGTGGAACAAGGCTCACACGGTGAACTTATGTCACTTGGTCATGGCGGAACATATCACTCTCTAATAAAGCTACAGAGTGGCAGCTTTTCTAACAGTTGAATAGAATTATTTTAAATGGGAATTCAGATGCATGAAAAGAGAATCAGGGTTTACTCCAAGGGACTCAATTTGGATTTTGTTCATCAAAACTCAGATTGTCAAGTTTTCTGTAGCTATTCATGGTAAGGGCATTTCCTTGTTTAATTGGATGTCAGAGAAAACAAAATCATTTCTGATGTGTGTTGCATTAAGAGAGAACAGGTCAAAGCTCGGGCAAGGAATGAAAGCTAAAAAATATGATTGTATCCCATTAAAAATTGCATGGTTTTCCTTCAGTCTCTTTGTGATCTTTGGGAGCATCAAAGCTCGAGGAAGTTTCTTCCGGAAATGAAGTTTGTTTCCATTGAAAGACTGAACCAAAGTCTGAACCATGTTTGGTGACACTCCATTAGACATAACAGAGCAGTTTTGATGGTGACAACAATATATATATATGTACATTTTTTGGCTGGGCTGACTTCTTCATTCAAGCCTTTTCTCCATCCTTAATTGATACCGCGTAATCCCATTCCGCGTCAATCTTGTGGAATACGTTTCGGTTGCACAAAACTGACGACTGTGCAAGTTTAACGAATTCAGATATTGTATTAGGTGAGACTTGACATAGCAATCAGCAGTTTATTCATTGAGCTAGACTTAAAATCTTGCAGATATAATGACCCTTTTTGTTTTTAAGCCTAGAACTTTTTGAGAAACCTTTTTTTTTTTTAAATTATTTATTTAGTTTTTCGAAACGACATCGAAACCTAGGTATCCTCATAAATGTTTTTCCCAGGTCCAACGTTGTAGAGTGCTTTACAAAATTACTTTTGATTTAAGTTCAAGAATTGAGACTGTGGAAATATGATTAAAAAAAAAAAACAGAGAGAGAGAGAGTGAGTTGTAGATGTAATGTTTGTTATAGATAAATAGATGCAATATAATTTATTCTATATAAATCATATTTAGTATATAATATACTAAAAATTTAATGAAAACATAATATATTTTTATATAAAATCTGCATAACATCAAATATAAATTAGATTGTCTCTACTTATATTTTGTAATATAGGGCATCTTCGCAATCGGGTCCTATGATAAATCAGGATGACAACTAATGCAAAAGGAGCTACAGACCCTGTTGCTTTTAGATCGCGCGTTATTGTTGTTAAAATTAATCAGCTCTGTCCTTACTTGGACGTAACCAGAACTCCTTAGGAGCCGCATTGCCAACAGTAAATAGAAAGAAATCATCCAATCACCGATCATGAGGTAGCATCATGGGTTCCTTCTCCTCAACCATTGGCCAGCAGGGTCAAACCTAATTATTTCTCCAGCTATAAGAAGGTGCACAGGGTTTAACAACAATAATCAACAACACCTGAAGGTAGTTCTATCATACCCCAGAGAGGAGTCGTCGGAGTCCCAAAAAGGAAGAGTACTTCGAGTCCCCAAGTGTTCTTTAAAAAAATTAAGAGAGAGAGAGAGGGGGAGAGAGAGACAGAGGGAAAGGTCCAAAGACCCACAGGCAGCAAGCCTCGAAGGCAAGAGCCTTCCCGATCTTCTTCCCAAATCAACCTCTCTTCACTATCACCATCATCCCCCTTTAATTACCCATTTCTGGGTGTCACCGGAAACCTATTTTTCTCGTCTCTGCCATGCCGGAAGCTGTTGAGGGTGATGGTGGTGGTGTTGGCTGCAGGTGCTGTAAATTCGTTTTAGTTTTAGGCCTAACAGCAGTTTTTATGTGGCTAGCCATGCGGGCCACAGGACCCAAATGTTCACTTCAACAGTTATACATTCCTGCACTCAACCGAACCTTAAACACCCCAGAAAACACAACCCTGTACTTCTGGCTGGGACTAAAGAACACCAACGACGAGAAGGCCGTGTACTATGATCCAGTTAATGTAACCTTTTTCGATAGTCCTAATAGGAGCCATTCTATAGGAAATTGCACCATACCAAGTTTTCACCAAGGGCACAAGAAGACGGCTAATAAATCGGGTACACTTTCGACCAGAGGACTTGACCGGGAAGCGGTCTTCCGGGCGGTTTCCGTTAATGGGTCGGCGGTTTTGCGGGTGGATATGGCCACTTCAGTGAGGTACGGGATATTGTTTTGGAAGACCAAGAGGCATAGAATCATGGTTGGGGCTGATGTGCAAGTCAACGATCAAGGTACTCAAGCCAACCGCAAGGTCGTAAAACTCAAATCTAATGCAGCTAAGATTGGAAGCCGGTCTGGAAAAATGGGGCTCTTGATGTTCAGTTTCTCTCCTTTGATTCTACTTATCTTGTGGTGAGATACTGAAATTAGATTGCTCTGTTTCAAATTTAGAGATTGTATTTTTCTAGTTTTGTTTCCTCGAGATGAAAAAAACACAAAAAAAAAAAAAAAATTGTTGTTGTTCCTTATAGCATCCATGGAATCGATTAATCTAGCCAGAATTGCCATTGCTGCGTTATTAACTATCGAGACTCTCAAATGACTATAGGTCTACACTTTTGTAATGGAATGAATTCCCTGTTTAGATGAAGTGTTCGGTGGTGGAAATTCTGGCCTTCAGATCTCAAATCCTTCCTCGAAGAAGGGTCAAATCATGAGTTCAAATCATCGAATCTCACATTTTTGGCACACTTTTGTACTTAAATAATCACTAAAAATTATGTCTACTGGTTACAGCGCTCGCCGAACTAGTCACGGATGCCACTCGAGCATGCTTCCAAAACATAAAAACAAGTTAAAGGTCCAATGCCACTTCTACATTTGGAAGACGCAACTTGCTCTGTAGGGGTGGCTGCTTTTCACACGATGACAGGCTCTTTTTGGGGTTCTATCCAACGCATGTAAACTATTAAAAGCACGGCCGTCTCTTTTTGGTATTATTATAGTTTTTTAATTTTTAATTTATATTTGAACAAAAAACATAAATCACGTTTGATTTATGATTTCGTTTATTTTAATTCTGAAATTATTATTATTATTATTTTTTTATAAAAAATACCTTCGAAAATTTGCAAAAGAAATTTTTAACTTCTAATTTTTTATTTTTTATCATTTATTTTTTCAGTCATTCTTTACACTACTTATTTTTATCCTTTTTATATTCTATTTTCATTCTTTCTAATTTGTCTTCTTTCTTTCTTTTTTTTTTTATCTCATTTTTCTCTCTCAATTTTTGTTTATGTTGAAACAGGCAACAAATAGTTAAATTAGAATATGAGACATTAAAAATAAACAATAAAAATTTAACAATTTAAATAAATAAATTTAAATTAAAATGAGAGATAAAAAAAAAAGAAATTAATATCTTAAATCTAATTTTTCGAAAATCTTTATTTTCAATCTTCATTTTTGGCAAAGTTTAAACATATATGACATTATAACCGAATTAAAATTTAAGCTAGTTTTATTATACAAAGACAATAAATTCAATGTGTTATATGTATATATAAATTTATATTATGTTATTATAATATTATTAAATATAATAATATATTAAAAATTAAAATATATAATTAATAATTATAATAATATAATAATTGAGTCCGCAGGCTACAAATGCATCGCTTCCGTATGCTCTGGTGAGTTGACGCAAAGAGAGAGAATTGAATGTCGTTTGCGAGTCTTTCCAGTTTATCAGTAACGACAAAGTTGTCATTTCGTTGCAATTACTGAGGAGTGCAAACCGCGTCATTGCCGTCGTCAACGGGGGGGCTCGGCATGGGAAAGCACCGAGCAAGTTCTGTTAAACTTGACGCGTGGTTCTCTGGTCTTCGTGGTTGTTTTACAATGACAATGCCGTCTGGGTCCATCTGATTTAACAAACTCAGTTGAGCACCACACTTGGGCTCGACCGCTACGCCCTTTGGCCCCCCCCCCTCGAGGGGGCAATTGGTGCAGAAGTCAATCTGGTCGGTGGAAATGTGAAAACACGTTACTTTCACTTTTTTTTTTCTTTTTTACCTATATTAAAATTATTAAATTGTATTTTATATAATTAAGGTAACTTTTCTTCATAATTTATCAAAATTTTTTTGTAGTTATTATAAACGTATTTTTAATTATTATGTTAATTTTATGTATTCCTCTTTTAAATGATCATCCCCCCCCCCCAAAAAAAAGGACTGCTTGAGATGTTGCGGCTCATAAGTCCGAAGGATTCTCACGGATCTTGAACCACAATTCTCTTCTCAAATTTCAATGCTTTGTATTTTCTGAGTAACGATTTTTTTATTATTATTTTTTCTTTTTAGTTGATTTTGTGGCTTTGACTGACCATATTGATGATTTTTAGTGGTCTAAGAGATGTTTGGTCAAGTTTTTGGAGAATATTTTAATATTTATAAATTTAAATTTTTATTGTTTAAAAATTTGAGTTATAATTTAAGAAAATATAAAATTTATAAAAAAGGTTATATTGTATAATTTTCAATTTAATAAAATTCTTAATAAATAAAAAAAATAAAATTTTTATTGAAATAAAGTAATTTATGATAAAAATAAATATTAATATATAAAATATTAAAAATAAAATATATGTCTCATATGTTAAAAATTAATTTTTTAAAAAAATATTACACTTGAAAGTATAAAATGTGTTATAAGAATGAAAAAAATTGTAACCAATTTTTACAAATTAATTTTTATGATTGTTGTATATTATGTTATACTTATTGTACATTTTATTCTCGATATGATATATATTATTTATATTTTGAGTAAAAAGTTTAATTATTTTGTAAAAAAATATTTTTTAATACACAAAAACTACTTAACACATTGTCTTTATCTTTTTTTCTATCTATTTTCTTTTATCAACATAATGAAACCCCAACGTATAATAATTTGTTCAAAAATAACCGCTATGGTTAACAAAAATGAATTTAAAACAAGTGATATTAGAGTTTAACTCCTATTTTACATGTCTAATTTCTTAAAATTGATCTATAACATTTTTTATATTTATATATCATGTTAAAAGTTAAAAATCTTTAGACCTTCTATTTTTAATAGTTCTAATTATAATTATTAAAAAAATAAAATATTATATATATTTAATTTCATAATTATAAACTCTGAGAAATAGTTGAGAATAAACTTAAAAAAGTATTAGAAACAAGCATTAATAGAAAAGAGAGTGAGACCAGCACAAAGGTTAAAAAATCAAAAACTCTTAATTTTAAGACTACTTACATGTTTTATTATAATTAAATGCTAATAAATATAATAAGGTATTATTATGTAATATAGTAAAGGAAATATAAGATAAACTTAAAATCATTTACAAAGGTACAACACAAGTAAAAGACATAAAGAACAATTAGCTCATGTTTAGAATCTTAGAACCTCAAAGCAATTACAATTACTAAATTCAAAAATCTAAATACTATAGAGTTGGATAAGTTGATAGGGTTTTTACTAATCTATGAGATGATCTTCACTAAAAAAGTTGTTAAAAAGAAAAAAAAAATTATTTTTAGAGTCTTTTTTTCCAAAGAAAGTAATGAAAATGATAAGAGTGGTCAATATGATCAAAAAGATAAAAAAGAGCTTAACATCCTAATTAAAAGGATTACACAACTTTGGAAAAAAAAGAAATAAAATAGTAAAAGATCCTTTAAAAGCAATTGAGATAAGGATGAGATTATTTATTACAATTATAACAAGTTTAATCATATTGCTCAAAATTGCTCCACAAATAAAAAGAAAGATAAGTAGTCAACATAGATAACCCTTAATACTTTTTTGGAAGAACCAAGTGATTCATAAAGTAATTTTAACGATATTAGAGTTAACTTAACATTCATAATTATAAAGAATAAGATAAACCCAAATTATGATACCTTAAATGATAATGAATTTTTGATTGATAAATTATATAATACTTTATATTACATAGATAGAAAACTTAAAGAGATTGTTGTCAAAAACAAGTCTTCATGTTGAGAGTGTCTGTATGAAGCATGGAGTTAGATACTTAAAGAGTGAGATTATTTCTTTGCAAGTTGAAAATGTCTTTTTAAAAAATGAGGCTAAGTCACTCACTAAGAAAAATAATAAGTTAAATAATATTTATAATAAAAAGATTTATAAAATTTTTAAATAACAATATTTATTTTAAGAAAAAAATTTCTAAATTTTAAGAGTTTCTCTATAAGTTTACTAAAAATAAAAATAAACAAAACATACTACTTGACTTTTAAAGATCTTGAGGTGAGAAGAGTGGTTTAAGTAATGCATTTTATTTATATCGACCCAAAGTTTCTAAGGGCAAAATAGCTCATACTCTCCCCGCATCAAACACTGAAGTCATTATCTCATATGTTGTAAACATGGCCTTTTCTTTCATGCAACAGTCAGCTAGTAGTTCCTGTTGTGAATGTGCAGCGGTGCTAATCTGTCTGTGCTGGTATGATTCTGATTTTTTTGTTCTGAGTGTGGTTGTGTTTTCTTTTAGACATAATTTCATTGATCAGTTTCAACCTTTATATACAATTTTTAATTTTCCTGCAGCTTTCAAATTCAAACTTGCAGGATTACATCAGCTTAAACTTGGTTTAAATTTAAATTCAAAATATAAATTTCATAGTTCAAATTTAATCTAGATACAAAGTACAAAGTAAAGTTAGTTAACATAGGGCCTAGGCTGTTCCACCAATATGTTGACTAACTTAAGTCACTCTTGAATCTTGGAGGGAAATCAAAAAAACAAAACTGAGTTCTGCTGCACCTGGAAGGCAAACCGGCATCACCAACATTTCTAACGGTCCCTCATTTTTTTCTTTTTTGTTCCCTTGCCTTGCTTAAAGCTCGATTAGTCGTATCCAAAAGACTAATGTTCCACTCAGTCTGCAGATGAGTGTAATCTTGATCTGTCATTGATCTTTTCTTTTTTTGTTAGAGAAAAAAAAAAATTTGCAACCATATATATGTACATATGTATAAATACATCTTTTTCTGTCACAAATGTTTGATCTTGCATAGCCATTATGTTCGCAATAAACAGGTACTTCTTTTCTCCTCACGTGGAACCATAGTAAACAAAAAAAAAGGATTTTGTGTTTAAATGCAGCCTTATCAACTGTGGACAACTTCAGAGAAGCCCAAGTTTGCGCACAATCAAAGCTGGATTTCCATATAACACGTATTACCATGTGTAGTTTTACTCCCGCAAAAGGGCGTCTTTTCTTGACCTCAAACAATGCAAGAGACAAATTGTATACGGGAGATACGTCAAGTTATGCAAAACGTACAGCTAAAGTTTGTAACCATTCAGGAATCTTCGAACACTACTAGGGAAAAAATTGCTTTGACATCACCGGACAAATAATCCAACGTGGCTGACAGAGACCTGAAATAGACCTTGCAGGAGTCAAAAATTTACATTTCAACAATAACAACAAAACACCAATAGATTAAATGAGTTAAAAAGTATATCCCAACAAGCATTTCCTCTTTCCCATTTCTGTGCTAGAAAATGAAATGAAATTCCAATTCATTATTAACCTTGTTACTTTCGAATAAGTGGTGACAAATACAAGCATAAGACTACATAACCAGGGGTATTTTTTTGTTCCACCGAGAGCAATCCTACTGTTTTTTAGTACAAACAATCAGTGTGCTCAAAATGATGCCACGGCAGTCTTAGCATGATTGCTCCCGAGCTTTGTTAAAGAATCACATAATTATGTAGATTTGGTGAGAAATCAAAATAGGATTCTATGTGGAATGGAATTCAATCAATATAGGTTTGATTATAAATATTAGAATTCATATATTATGTAAATTACACAATTCAATAAAAAAAGATATAACCCTTGTCGGCCTTTGGGCCGAATGCGTAGGTCAAAGCGTCTGTGAACTAGCAAAGCGAGATTCCTTCAACATGTGTGAACTGTGATTGACTCTGACCACAGACCATGCAAAAGACACACAATACTACCATCTAAAATATGCAAATTTGTCCAAAGTGGGGGTTGTGTATGAAACTTAAGAAAGTATATTCTTTTGTGAAAAAAACATAAGACAAGTCATTGCTTAACCATTTTAGCAAACTCATTGTTGCATGATAAGACAAAAGGACAAAAACTCTACGGACACTTTTATTTTTCTTGTCTTACCACAACCCAAGAGTTGAAACAGAGAACATAGAGCAACATTTTCACACAATATTTAAGTTTAGCCTATCGACATTTTCAGAAATGGCGCATGAAGGCTCCGGTGTTCCGAGCATCAAAATGGGCAATTTTCCTACTTCTTTGGCACACCAACCACATCAGTCAGAACAGAGGCAGTATCGGTGATTTGTTTGCCATTGCATTCACCTGGCCAGCCTTTTGCAGTTTAGGACCTATCATTTGGATAAAATAGTGAAGCCCGTGGTCTGTAGATCTGAGACGTAGGCCCAATTCGCCCTAGGCGTTATTATAACGGTACTAATTAAAGGTTCACTGAATCTTTTCCAAGGCTCCTCAGGAGGCCCCTGCGCACGTACAACTTTGAAAAATTGTGGCTAGTTGATGAAAAATAGGTATTATTACTCAATGAAACTAATGCAAAGCGGAAGATTGAGCACAATGCAATCTTATTTTCAGAGATGTATATATATATAGTTTTTTAGTATTTGTTGTTCTTATTTATTCATATTTTTTAATATATTACACGTATTTTTATACTAAATAAATTTATTTAATTATTTTTTTATTTTAATTAGACTCTACTTAATTTTATTTTACTTATATTAAAAATTAAATTAATTTGATTCTTATTTTATATAAGTTAAATTAAAATTTTTTTATATAATTTTACTTTATTGTATTTTATATTGGAGTAGTTTTCATGTTTTCGTGTATTCTAGCTAGTTTACAAGATGGAGGGGCTTTCAATTTGTACCGTCAAAATTAAAGTGTACACACACGACTTAACCTTATACGTATTGGCTCAGTGTCCAACTACGTAAGCGGTTGTGTTCTTTGTTCTTTCTGATCTATATATATATATATATATATAGTAATGAGTATAGTTTTTTTTATTTAATCCAAAATATAGGTTAAAATCAAATTTTACTAAAAAAAAATCTTAATTCACTTCTTTATACACACAACACACATGTATAAAAAAGTTAGTATTAAGAAATGACGTTAGTTAATGGTTTTCAAGCTTATGTTATTTAGAGGCCTATCTAAATGAATATTATTACTTAATAATATATACAAAATAATATGAAAATAATAAAAAATAGTGTAATAATTTTTTAATATTTAATTTTATTTATTTGTAATATTAAATAAAATATGTTGATTTATATTTTTTATTATTACTATATTACTTCTTAAATATTACTATCTAATTTTTCTCTATCTAAATTATAACTTTGGATGATCAAATTGATTTTCCTCCTTATATTTCTACCTTTATGCCACTGCAAGCCTCCGTAATGTTTTTGTTTGAATAAATATAAATTCTCCATCTTAATTTCAAGAAAAAGGGTAAAATTACTTGATATGATAAATTTAATATAGATATTACAATATTATAGTTATTAACTTTTTTAATTTATAACATGTAATTGTAATTAATGATATTAATACATTTAATATAGTGTTAAGTGGATTTAATGAAACTCTATTAGAGAAAAAATTAGAAAAATTTTCAATAAAGAAAAATGTTGTGGAAGAAAGAGAAAAGACAAGTGTGTCTTTAAAAGATGGAACGTATGACTTTCGTCTAATTAAAGATTTGCTAAAGTGATTCTTCATAGGTACTTTAATTTTTAAGAATTTAGATTTTTAATTTTAATGTTTAATTATAGAAAGAGAGTAATAAAGTTTATAAGAATAAATAAAATTATTTTCATTATATAGCTCATTATATTTATTAGAGTTTGATGATTTGAATTTTGTTCAATTTGATTTAAAGAATTGGTAGGCGACAAAATATAAGATTTTCTAAGGATCAGTGGTAAGATGTGAGATTGAGCCTTTGTGGTATGGACTAATTATATTCAAATTTAGGGTTTTTCTATATACCTATATAAAAACATATGTATTTTATTAAGGTAAAATAAGTTGTTTAAAATAATTTCTTTGTAGTCTTTTCTTGAGTTAATAAATTTTCTCTTTTCTACCTATAATTTTTCTCTAATTTGGAGTTTTCCACATAAATTTTGTGTATTCTTAATTTATGCTTTTTGTTACCATTCTTGTTATTTTTTATTTCAAATTGGTATTAGAGTAACATTAGATTTGATCTTTATGATTACAACTATGAAATACAATATTCCAATTTTGGATCATAACATCAGGTTTTTGCTATGGCAAGTCAAGATGCAAGTTGTATGTGTGCAGTTAGATTTAGATGATGCACTTTTAAGGTTTAACAAGATGTCCTTATCTTTAACACCAAAGGAAAAACAGGGATAAAAAAACCCTATCTCAAATTCATTAACATCTATTTAATTAAATTGTGTAGGATATTTTGAAGGAGAAAAAGATTATTGCATTGTGGTTAAGATTAAAACAATTATGTATGATAAAAAGTCTAATTAGTAAAATGCATATGAAGTAATGATTGTACTCTTATTTTATGACAAAAGGTACCTTTGTTGAACACTACATAACTATTTTTAAGGAAATAGTATATAATTTATAGAATATAAAGGTTAAGTATGATAAAGAAAATTTAGTGTTGATTTTGTTGTATTTATTACCTTTTGCATATTCGACTTTTTGAGAAATTATTTTATATAGTTAAGATATTTTTACTTTAGATGATGTATATGATACTTTATTCTCTAAAGAGAAAATTAAACAACTTGTGGTTGGATTTGAGGTTTAGGTAGAGAGCTTTATTATTTGAGGGAGGTCATAATAAAGAAATTTTTGTGGTGATGAAAGAGGTAGATCAAAGTTTAAAAATTAAAATAAGACTTCTAACTATTATAAGAAAAAGGGGCACGTTAAAGTTGAATGCTCTAAGTTGTAAAATAATAATCAAAAAGTTATTACTAATCAAAAGGAAAAATAACCAAAAAACTTTAGTTCAACTATAGTTGCATAATTCTTTTATTAATGGGGAACTTCTGGCCATTTTTAATGACAACTCCAAATCTTGTGAAGATTGGATTCTTAATTTAAGTTACACATTTTATATGCGTTCTAATAGGGACTAATTTTTAACATAGGAGACAATGTTTAAAGGTGTTATATTATTGAAAAATAATACACCTTATAAGATAGTTTGTGTTAGAACAATCATAATTAAGATATTTGATGGTGTTGTTAAGACACTTAAAGATGTGAGATATGTTTCAAATTTGAAACATGATCTTATTTCTTTAATTATTTTGATTTAAATGGGTATATGTATATTGGTGAAGGTGGATTTATGAAAATTAGTAAAGGTTCTTTTATTATGATAAAAGGACAAAAATAATCTACTAGGTTATGTCTTGTAGAGTTATACAGTTATGGGTAATGTGGTTATCACTACTCATTCTTTGTTGATAGAGATGTTATTAGACTATGACATATGTGTTTGGAACATATGAGTGAGAATAAGATGGTTGAATTAAGGTTTTCTTGATGGATATATTCCTGCCAAATTGGAATTTTGTGAGCACTGCATTTTTGAGAAGTATAAAAAAGTTAGCTTTAACGAAAGCATTCATAAAACAAAAGGGACACTTGATTATTTACATTATGATCTTTAGGATCCATTTTAGGTGTGCTTTCTAAGATTAGTTCTAGTTATATGTTAATTGTCATTAATGATTTCTCTAGAAAAGTTTAGGTGTTCTTAAAGTAGAAATGTGATGTGTTTGCTACATTTAAGTGATGGAAGACTATCATTGATAAGTATATGTAAAAACAAATAAAGTGTCTTTACACCAATAATGGTTGAGTGTTTTGTTTTGATGTGTTAATAGTTTTTGCAAGATAGAAGGAATTTTAAGGTATCTAATAATTCTTGGTCCTTTATAGTAAAACAATGTTGTAAAGCGAATAAATCGATTCAAAAAGTACATTGTATGTTTTTTAATTATAGTTTACCCAAGTCTTTTTGGGCTAAGATTGTTGTTATAATATGTTTTCTTGTAAATCACTCTCCTTCGACTATAATTGAAGAAAAGACTCTAGAAGAGGTATGGTCTAATACTCCTACAAATTATTTTGATTTAAAGATCTTTAAATATCCTGCATATGTTGACATTGATAATAGAAAGTTAAAACCTAGATTTAAAAAGTAAATTTTTTCGGTTATAAGTTTGGTGTTAAGAGATATAAACTATAATGTCTAGAAATTAATAAAGTCAAGTAAGAGTATAATTTCTAATAAAATTGTTATTCTTATTAACTTGCTCTTTAAAGATTCTTGTAATACAAGTAAACAAAAATCAAATACATAGGTGGAGCATGAGATTAGTTTAGGATTTTTACTAGATTATACACCTTAGTTTAGTTTAAAGATGCGATATGAAGTTGTTACGTCACCACCATTAGTACCATTATAGTATTATATTACTAAAGACAAGTCTAGAAGAGAAATTAAACAAAAGTTGACTTGGTTGCCTATATTTTGAATTTGGCTAAACGTATTGTTTTACTAAATAACTTACTACATACTTAGAGCAATTAGTTATGAGGACTCTAATAGATGAATGATTGTCATGTTTAAGGAGATGAAATCCCTTCATAAGAATGAAACATGAGGTCTAGTAAGATTATTTAAGGGTAACAAAGTCATTCGTTGCAAATAAGTGCTTTAAAGGAAAGACAATACACTAGGAGTCAAAGAAATCAAGTATAAGACAAGGTTGGTTGCAAAGGGTTATAATTAGGTTCTAAGTGTGTACTTTATAAATGTGTTTTCTTCAGTTATAAAGCATAGTTTGATCCAAGTCTTGCTTGGTATCGTGACCATGCATGATTTTGAGATTGAGTAATTGAATGTGAAGAGAGCATTTTTACATAAAGAACTTAATAAGGATATTTACATGCAGCAACTATGTGTACTTGCTAAAAAAGTCTCTCTATGGCTAAAAACAGTCATCTAGGCAATAGTATAAGAGGTTTGGCTCATTTATAACCACTTATGATTCCAAAAGATGCAATTATAATAGTTATATTTATTTTAAAATGTGTGATGATGGATCATTTGTGTATTTGTCTTATATATTGATGATATGTTGATATCAGTGAAGGATAAAAAAGAAATATGAAAAGTCAAAGTTTAACTAAGTAAGAAGTTTAAGATGAAAGATTTAGGGGTAATTAGAAGTTATTTGACATGGAGATTTTGTAAAAAAGAAAGGCAAAGAAACTACACCTAAGTCAAAAAGGGTATGTTAAGAAAGTTCTTTACAAGTTCAATATATAGAATGTTAAGTCTATTAGTACTCCATTAGTTACACATTTTAGACTTACATTTACTTTATTTCTATAATTAAATGATAAGGTCAATTATATGTCATAAGTACCATACTTTAATGCAGTGAGATCACTAATATATACTATGGTTTGTATACATCTAGATTTAACATATGTTTTTAGTGTAGTTAGTAAGTACATGACAAATCATGTTAAGGAGCATTGCAAATCATTTTAATGGATTTTCAAATACTTGTGTGGCATTATTGATCTTTGTTTGTAGTTTGGGAGAAACAAAGATAAGATCGCCTAATATATTGATTGTAATTTTGCTAGAGACTTTAATAAGAGAAGATTACTTACTAAGTATACTTTTACCATTAGTGATTGTACTATTAGTTGGAAAGTTACTTTGTAAACTACAGTTACATTGTCTACTATTAAAGTTGAGTATATGGCTAATACTAAAATTTTTAAGGAAGTTTTTTGATTAAAGAGACTATTTGGTGAATTTAATGGAGACTTGCATATTATCACTGTTTATTATGATAGTTAAAGTGTTATTTTTCACACTAAAGATTAGATATTTTATAAAAGGATAAAGTACATTAATGTGTGATATCATTTTATGTAGAACGTTATTGCTCATGGTAATATTGTTGTGAGCAAAGTTAGTACTTATGACATTCTTACTGGTATATTGACCAAGTTTCTTTTAGTTGTTAAATTTATGCATTGATTGAACTTGGTTGGTGCTTCTTATTGAGTTGTGCTCTTTAGAGTTTTTCTGGAAGAAATAAAGAGTGTTTTTTTGGTCAAAGATTGAAGTTTGTTCCTTGTATTTGAGTTCGTATCAAGGTGAAAGTTGTTGGAGTTTGGTGACTTGAATTCTATTTGATCTAATCCAAAGAACTCACGGTGGAACAAAATAGAAGTTTTTCTGACGATCAATGATGGGTTATGGGATTAGGCCTCTATAGTATTTACTAATTATATTTGAATTTAGAGCTTTTATTATACTCATATAAATACATATGAATTCTATTATGAAGAAATAAATAGGTCAAAACAATCTCTTTGTATTTTTTTTCCTGAGTTAATAAATTTCCTTTGCTCTACTAGAAATTTTTCTCTAATTTGGAATATTTTAACATAAATCTTATGTGTTCTTAATTTTGTGCTTTTGGTTGCTATTTGCATTGTTTCTAGTTTTATGGTCAAATAAATTTTCTGATAAAATTTAAAGAAAAAAAAAGTTTGGCAAATGTGTCACCATAGTTGAAACAACAACCTATGCACCGTTCCAGGAAAAGCTTATAAGTTGAAAAAAATTTTACTGATTTTTGTAATCTAATAGTTAGGAGACTCATTCGTTCCAAGAAAATTCTTGAGTTTTAATTTTCATCTAAGAGTTTGATAGAATTAAACAATACCTTAATATGTGTAATTGTAAGAGTAATCGACTTTATGTTCTAGGCATAATGGAATATACTTATTGGTGAATTCACCGATTTCCAATTTTTTCAAACCGTAAAACAAGTTGCAAAAAGAAGGGAGTAAAAAAAAAAAAAACAAAACAAAAAAAAGGGCTGAAGGATCGAAGCTTTGCCACACAATTGTTTAATCAAGTTGCTGAAAAAAAAAAAAAAATCAAAGCTAGTGATATTTTATTTCAGTATGTTATGTAATTCATAATGTTTCACGCTGCCAGTTTTTGCGGACAATGAATTTTTATGCTATCATCCTAACATTTTTCAACTCTCTCTCTCTCTCTCTCTAATCTCTAACTATATATATATATATATATATAAGTCTACTTATTTGAATTAAAAGTAAGTAATATTGACAAAATTTTTAGCAGGGTACAGAGTACAGGCCACAAGAAAATAGAAATTTGGCAGCAACTTTTTTTTACTGACAAAACTATAAAATTTGTTGGTATAAATTTATGATAATAATAACCGGGTTGGTATATCTTCTGCCAGACAACTTATGCGGTTGCTACAAAATACAACTTACTACAATAACAATATTTGTTGTGATGTGCCATATTAATAAAATTTTTAAACAATTTTAAGTATGAAAAAATCTGGTGAGAATGGAGTGAAAGCAACGCGGTAGGTGTATATTTATGCGATATAATTTGATAAAAAATCTATTGAATTATAAATAAATAAATAAATAAATAACACTTGAATCCTTAGACAAACTACTTGTTTTCACATGCAGTCAATAGCTTTTAATTAATCATGACTTTTGGGAAAAAAAAATTATTTCCTGTAATAATTTATTGTCAAGAACTTTTGAACTTGCTGCTATAATATTAACTTTTTGGCATTATGACTCAACTTCCTGCATAATTGTTGCTGCTAATTCTAATATTTCTTGTAGTGATACTAAACTAGCGTACCATGCGTGACAGCCCAAACAAAGGATAATCCAAAGCCGATACTACAATTTCACAATTTTCTAAGTACAATAAATTAACCTCTTGTTTGGATACCAAAGTGGGGACAAGAAAATGAAAGGAAGAAAAAGGAGAGGAATAAAAAATTCTTTGAGAAAAGGCCGGTGCGAGATAAGAAAATTAAAAATTTTTATTTAGAAAAACGTGAAAAGTAGAAGAAAGAAAATAATATGTGTTATTATTTTAATTATTTTCGTTATTCCAAAATTAATTAATGAATATTCACAAAACAAGATAATATATGTAAATTAATCATTTTATAAATTAAGTAAGAGAATTAAGAATTTTTCTCCCAAAATTGGGGAAAAATAGATTTGAAGAGTCAAGGTAAAAAGTTTTGAGATATTAAGCATGACCCTTTTTCCCTTATTTTCCACTTCAATCTCCGTTTTCCCCTGTTCCAAATACAAGGTAAAGGATCACGAATTTGAGGGTTACGAGGACGCGAAGCTTTTTTGTCACGTTTCTTTAGTTGTTGCACTTAGTCCTCGAAAATCCTATCATTTGTATTAAATCAAAGAAGAATTACTTGGAGAGCAGAAAAAAGAAGTCATGCCGTGGTCTGCTTATAAGAATTGAATAGTTAAGCATCGCTTTGCAAAATATTAAGAGTAACTAATTACTATTTCTGCTTAATTACGAAATTTCAGCCCCAATTTTTCATTTTCCCTACACTGCAATGCACAACATTTATGATTAGACTGATGAGCTGCATTATCTTCCACTGTGATTGGAAGCAGTATCAAAGTATGTTGGTGCTACGGGACACGATATCCAAGCAGGAAGTGTACTCAGCGGCCGGCAGACCTAAGATCACGAGGTGGACAGGGGAGGAAACATCGGGGCAACCTACTGTTTAGTGGAGTTTAGCATGTTATACAGGCTTTTCTTTCCTACTTCATCTTAGAAAACAATCGTTGGACACACAAGACAAGCCATGCCCTCATTTAGACACAATTAATAAAACAACGCGAGTAGTGTTATAATAATGCAAGAAGGGAATTAAAGAAGAGTCAACCTTATTTGTCTTGGAACATTATTCTTCGAGTACTATATGTTATAAATCAAGAAACATGATCGGCGCTTAAGAATTTAACCGGACAGAACATGCACCAACTGTTGGTTATTTCAGTGCACGAAGCAACATGTGATGAAACCCGGTACCTATGATTGAAGACCACTTGAGACCCTCGGCAATTACATGATTTGATATACCACCCTGGCTACTTGTGCTGGGGAGTGGGACAAGATAGGGAGAATGTACTTTCTTGTATGGGGAAGAGGTTAGAGACTTCATAATGTATGGTCAAACACAAGTAGTTGAAACCTCAAATGGTGTTGGCTTTTTAGATAACCGAGGGCATGTACGCCAAGGTCTCCATGTTTCCAGTTTCTATGGCCTCGAGCCGTTTTATCAATCCAAATCATTGTATGTGTGTGCCTCCTAGACGAGTTGTATTTGAAGTTTATCAATCTTTAACATAATGGAAAGGCCTTTGTAGAGGAACTGGGGGACTTGTTGGCCCTCTCCTATCCTCTTTTTCTTCCCGTAAGTCTAGAGAATAATCCAAAAAATTAGCCCCACATCTCGCTTCCGCACTAGTTGGGAGAAATAAAGCTGTGAATTTTAGTTTTGGGACTAAATTTGTTTCTTATAATATGGCAAAAAAAAAAAAGGGCAAAACTTAAATTAGTAAATGAGGAATCTCTATATATGTTAAAAATAACTAAGTCTCTTTAATTCAAATATTAGTAATTAAAATTAATTTGAATGATAATATTTTTTCTAACTTAATTTTTAATTAAGTTGTGTGAATAAATTTTTAATTTGAATAATAAATTGTTAATTCAAATATTATGCAAACAAATATAATTTGACAAAATAAAAATATTAAAAAAATAAAATTTTTAATTTAACTATATCTTCTTCTCTTTTATTATATTCTTGTAACTTATTAGAAAATTAAGTCAAAAAAAAAAAGACATTACTTAATTAATTTTTTCCATTTTTCAAAAAAAAAAAAAGAAAAGAAAAAAGGGTTGGGCAGTGAGATGTGCGTCAAGCATCAATATTTATTGATTTGGGTAATTCAACTCATTCGATAATCTAGTTGACAAGATTATCGTTCAAGAAAAATCATGTATATACAATTTTTTTTATTGCTTTTACAGAACTATATAATTATTACCTAGCTCATGGGAAGAATTAATTAGTGGCATAAAAGATGAAATCTTTGCCAAGAAAAACCCGTTTGAATTGGACTCAAAGAGTAGTAATATTATGACTAAGAAGCTCTACAATTATATAAATCATACAAATTCGAGCAGCAATCACTACCATTAAACAAGATTAGAAATATGAACGGAATCCGCTGTTACATTGAATGACTTACGTAACTGAACTCAATTCTTCTACATTAATTTAACATTCCCATTGATGTGTAGCGGGAATATGTCATTTTTCATTTCTTTTTTCTCACAAGCAAAATAATTTTATTAATAAGCATGAAAGGAAAAAACTGACAAGCACCCATATACAACAAACATTTACTACCGAACACCGATTGGTCATGATAATGCAATTCTTCACAAGAGAAACCTTGAGATCCCAACTTTTTCTCCGGTAGCCAGAAGATCCTTTTCAACTTGCTTCCTATATTCCCTGAAACTAAAATTCCTGTACATTGCTGGCTTGCCACAGCTCTGAATTACAGCATCAAGGGAAGAGCAGTAAAAATATGCCATGGATAGCCTCTCAACTCCTTGGGGGGCAATCACCCTGTGTTGGATGCTTTTGTAAACATCATTGCTCAATGCCTGCAATTCAATTAATTAATTAAAATATTATTTCGAGCCAAGTCATATCTTATTCCTCAGCGTGGTTTCAAATTATAGTCTTCGACAAGAATTGTATGCATATTACCTGGAACAAATCGCCAATGTTGATTATTAGAGCTTCCGGATTAGGTCTAACACTAATCCATTTTCCATCTTTCATCAATTGCAATCCTCCAATTTGGTCTTGAGTTACTATGGTCAGGAAGTCACCATCAGTGTGATGCATTAATCCGAAGACCTCGGGAAAAAATGGACATGGGGGATATCTGTTCATTCGGACATAACTGGAGCTTCGTGTACAGTTTTCTTTAAAGAAACTGGATCTGACCCCCAGGTTCTCGACTAAAATTTCAGCTATCCTTTGTGCTAGGGCGCCGGCTTCCTTGGCAAAATCTCCAACTATTGAACTGGATTGAACGATATTTAAGAAAAAAAAAATTACATAAAAGCTATATCAAACACATTGCAACACATGATGCAGAATCGAACACATGTGATGTGAGTCTCTTCAATATTTTTTGATTTTCGACATCAACAGCAATGTTAAGGATAGTGAAAATTATACTAAGACGTTTTAACAAAATGATATGTGGAACGTTGCAAAATTAAACACACGTCATACTATGCAGTGAAGTCCAAATATAACACCAAAAATAATTGAACCATATTATATTTAAAGTCTCAGTAGATCCTTGACAGCCCTAGCATTACTCTTCAAAGGGATAATGCCATGCTCCATCCAAACTAATTCTTTCATCACAGCAGTCTATCAGCCATTTTTATGTTTAGTGTAAACCATGAATTCATGGCAATTGGGAACTTGTCATGTACGTGATAGAGTATATCTCATTCATTGAAAACAAAAGTGTTTTAAATTTCTGCACTGTAGAATCTAGATCTTACCCCACCCCCCCTTTTTTTTTTTTTAAAGAAACTGTTACTACATGATAAAGTAACTTTACCGTGTGTATAAATGATCACATGCATGCATAAATGATCTGTTTTGGGAAGCAACCAGGCAAATTATCTGTATTGGTGGCATACAAACAAGTAGGGCAAATAGATGTTTGGCAGTTGGGTGGTAAGTGCAGCATCGACCGTGCAAGGACGTT
Source organism: Bruguiera parviflora (assembly GCA_019804595.1). Taxonomy (NCBI): domain Eukaryota; kingdom Viridiplantae; phylum Streptophyta; class Magnoliopsida; order Malpighiales; family Rhizophoraceae; genus Bruguiera; species Bruguiera parviflora. The sequence continues at coordinate 2,068,080 of CM034053.1, forward strand.
AATGACATGACTTGGATAAGCCTTGATCGTAAAATCCATGGCTTAGATGAGGCTTGAGAGTGACATAGCGGGTACTTGTTCCCATGTATTTAAGGGCTGTGCCCCTTGCAATGCATCCAAAATATGTGGCTTTCCTTTTTTTCTTTTCTTTTTTTTTTTTTCTTTAAAACCACTCTAATGATTAAAAATTTAGTCAAAAGTCTAATTATAATGATAGAGATACGATATTCACAAGAACAGAAAGAATTATTTTCATTGAATAATTCCTGATTTACTGGATTTCCAAATAAAAACAAAATGTATGTGGATATCATGGCTCCTCTATTCATTATTCGGATCAATTTTACCTAAAAATGAGAGATTAAGTATATGAAAAGTGATTAGATGGTCCATTAAGATAGTCATAAACATAACAGTTTATTCAATTTAGTAACTTGACTAAATGTGCTTAGATAATAAGATTAACCTATCAGTCTCTCCAACTACAATTTGTAATCCATCCAATGTTCATGGTTGTACAAACATTTTTTTTTTTGGTTAACATAAAATTCCTTTTCGGCTATATAGGTTGCGGAAGTTGTCTTAGTGAAGGATCCAAACGATTATGCGAATTGTCAACATATCTTTATCATTGTAGCCTATCCTTTGTGGGGCTTCACTGAAAGTACATGAATCCTCCTAAGCTATATCTTTAAAACACAAGACCCAAATTCAGTGCAAAGTGGTCGAGACTTCTTTAATACCTGGTTCGGTTTTTTTGTTTTTTTTAATGGAACAATGATTTAGTAAATTAAAGCAAGAAATTGATTCACTTCAAGTTCGTGTAGTTAATGAATAAGGACAGGGAGGATTTGTTCATGAAACATCATTAAGTTGGGGTTCTCCAGATCAAAAGCTTGAAATGTAAACAAAGATGCATGAGGGAGTTCTCAAAATCAAAGCTATAATTGAAATGTGAAAAAAAAAAAAAAAAGGATACATGAGGGCTTCTCAAGATCAAACACTAAATCTATATATATATATATATATATAGACATTTGGTTTGATGTGCCAAGATCAAACACTATAAATAACCCTATGATTAATCAATAAAAATGGCTACAATATTTAGAAGTCCCTGATAGAAAGAGTGAACCAACTGTGTCCACGCTAAGTATTATTTGAACTTGCTACTTGTCTAAAGAGTATAACAAACTAGATATTATAATTTTTTTTTTCTTGACCGGTGAATGAAATTTATTACTGAAAGAGAATTCCTTGCCTGAAGTTTAAACTTTTAAAATTTACCCAAAAAGTACACATTTCGGAAACTTTCCTATTGATTTACTACTGCCAATTAATTGTTTATCTACATCAATAATCTTTAATTCATTGGTACTAGAGTCATCTTTAGAATTAAAGATTTTCAATACGAGTCTTAGCACAATTAACAAATAATGATTAAGGAAAAAAGAAAAAAGCTCCACTGGACTATTAATTAGTAACTAGCAAGTGTTAGAAATGCAAAAGGTACAAGTACACACCTGAGACTCTGGTGTTTACCTATACTTGAAATATCAGCAACAGGAATGTGAAATGCTTCCGACCAAGACAGCTGCCTCAAACAAGTAGCTCTAGGATTCCCCCACCGATAACTCGTCGCCGATAAGTTCAGAAAGTTCTCCTTGGCCTTCTTGTTAAAGGGCTGGTGAAATACTTTCATCTGCTCGCGTTGCATGCATCCCAAAAGGTCTTTGGGGACCCCATGGTTGACAACTTGAAAGAAACCCCATTTACTAGCAGCTTCAGCCATCTCCTTTATGCACTCCTCTCTCTCCAATTTTCCAATGGACAGATGATTGATGTCAACGACGGGCAGCTCAAATTCTTCAACAATGAAATTTTCCTCACTCTCATGATTACCTTTTGCCTCTCTGTGTAATTCCTCGAAAAGGGTCTTGTAGGTTCCTTGAAATGGAGGATCAATATCCATGAAAGGTGTAGATAGATGAGAAAATGTGTAGGACAGTTTATGCCATACGATTGTGGTTATGGACTCTCGTACTAATGATATTGCATACATCCAATTCAAACCACTGTTTGCAACCTCCAATTTGACTTATATGGCGATATTTTCATTTACTTAAAAAAAAATCATACGTCAAATCAGGGCATTATTATAAAATTAGGACATTCCATTGTGAACTATATATAATAGGAAAATAGAGAAAATAAGGAAACTCTTTTCTGTAGAGCAACTCTTTCCTATTCTGTGGCAATGAGAAAGATAGGGAAAATCATACCTATAGATAAATAAACTAGGACATTCTCTCTTGTTTTCCTATTTTGTGGATATGAGCTTCTCGTATTGAGAAAGCCCTGTACGTCATTAAACTTCCCTCCCATTTACCTTTAGTACGTTACAGGAATTAATGCGGTCGCCAATTCTAGTTATTGTTTTTTTGATAGTGAACACGTGCAACTATTCATTATTTTCTATAATCGTCAGTTGTTGAAGCATCACTCCAGACCAATTAAGAAGGTATGCTTGAGTCTCCAATGATTTAGACATTATACTCGAATGAGTTTCATCAAGGATATTCCTTCCAGCACTATAACCTTGATTACACCTGATTATGGTATCCAATTGAACCTTTTTTCTCCTTTAGGGTGGCTTTTTTTTTCTTTTTTGTGGGTTTCTAGTCGGGTGTTTGGCCAGATTTGGGAAAAAGTTCTCGACACCCAGGTCAAAAGTTGCATCTCCATTCATGGCATGTATAAAAAGCTTCAAGAGTGTTAGAATCATGTAATTAAGATTATGGCATAGGTTTTTGTAAAGATATAAACAGATCTGGTAAGACATAATTTGAGTTGTGCTTTTATAATTTGATCGAAATCATTGTTTTACCTTCCCTATTTTGTACATAGGTTTCAGCGTAACCTGTTCAAAATAAATTTACTTTGCATCATGGTATTATTGTGAATTTGCATGTACTTGTTAGGTCCTGGATCCCCTATTATGCGGAGAAAGCCCAAGATTTATTTTGTTTTGGTATTAGCTCATTGAGGGAGTATTTTGGCTCAATGTCCAAACCATATAGTGAGGGTTAAATAACTTATTTAAGTTCGGTGGTTAAGATTTTAAACTTTTATCTAAAGGTATTGGATTTTAATCTTAGAAAGAGGGTGTGATTTATTGGAATTGGAAGAGTTACCCCCACCATATAACTTACAATCCAATGAGAATATTAACGAACCATATATAAAAAAAATTTTTAAAAAAACTTGTTTAGGTTGCTGTAAAACCTAGTTAGAAGAGAGAGACTGCAGACAATTAAGAGAAATGAGAACAAAAATTAGTTGTTGGAAATTTTTTCATATTAAGGTAGAGACATTTCACCGTCAAAAGGAGAAATGTCCTTGTAACGGAAGGTGATTTTTGTTCTAATCCGGCTGATTTTTTGATCAATAGGTAGTTAACACATTTTTTGGTTAGTAGATAATGAACACATCTATTTTCATTGTGAACAGTTGAATCATTATTTGGGTTTCCACAAGTATAGATTTTATCATTAGATTTTTGACTTTTATTTCATGTTAACACCTAATAATCTTCTTTATGATAATTTTGATCAATTGTATTATTGAACAACCATTCGTAATCTGATTAAGTCAAAAATTTGCAAGTTAGTAGGACTTATTTGGAAATTCACTTTGTACCATTGGATTTTTATTTTGATTTCTATATGTTAAGTTGTTAATTGCAAAATTGAGTGGTTTGTTTAAGGTTAATTTATTAAAAACTCTTTTAATGTAAATTAAGGTTGTTAAATTTGCTTAATGTCACTATAGTTATTTATCTCTTGTGTACTCATTTGTTGATCATAATAAAGTTATATAATAAATTTAGTATCTTGTGATTTTGCTTATTTTGATTTAAAAGAACTTTTTATGTAAGAATTTTTGTCTTCTTTTGTATAATTGTTTGATTATTATATTTGTTATTCATTTATTTCTTGATAAATTCAACTAAGTGGTAGAAATCTTTTGAATTTGATTGATTTCATTACTTCTCTCCTAATAGTACTTTGTTCATATTTTCAACCTAATGGTTTAGGCTTGAGCAGGTATGTTAGAGTTTTGTCTCTAATTTCTCCAAACTAGCTTATACTAGTTAAACTCCAATTTATTTTTTTCTTAACAAGTGAAATATCTTTAAAAAGTCAAAATTAACAACATCATCATGGCTTGAATAGAAAATTGTAGCTTACAACAAAATTTAATCGTTTAAAGGAAACTTAAGACTAACTTACTTACCAATACACCCCTTCAAAACAAAAACCTTCTTACCTACATGGGCTTGTTCCCTAAAGCTTGCCTTATTTAGTGGAAGACTAATAACCCTATATACTTCATGTCTTCAATGCAAACACATATCCAAATTGGTGACCAATCTTTTTTTTTTATTATTTTTCTTGAGAATTTGTGGCCAATCACTTAGGTTTTAATACCCTAAAAAAAATGGCAACATGGACCAATATTAATACATTATTTATAAAACTAAAGCAAAAAAAAAGAACTATACAATTAAATGGAAAAGCATAATACGTGTATAATAGATTTAAGATGTTTTACGTTTAAAAAAATTAAAGTTATTAGCAAAAAAAAAAAAAAGGCTATGTTGAAAATATAATTAATATGTTGAAAGATCATTATGCTTGAAAATATAATTAATATGTTGAAAAATACTTATTAGCTAACCTCTCTATCTTAAAGAAAAAAGGGCTTTACTTTGTAGAAAGGTGAAATAGTCATTGAAGACAATTAATTGAAAAAAAGATATTTATTATTAACTATTAACAAAAAAAAATTCTTTTTACCTATAAATTATTATTGCTCATATGTTCTACTCTTGAAGTAAATAATAGTTGATGATCCAAAATCGTATTATTGACATGCATGTTAATGATTCAAATCATTAAGTTATGAACATATATCTAGGTTGATCATTTACTCAATTTTGGGTCAAGTCTTAAACGTTCGGTGGCATAAGATTGTTTCAAGAGCTTAGTTTTTTCCATGAAAAATATAAGATTTCCCATCATTGAAGGAAAAAAAAAAAGGAATTAAAGAAATAATAAAAAAAGGAAATAACGTAACTACTAATTGCAAAAAAAAAAAGTTCTCTTTAATAGAAGTTGAGTTTTTTCTATCCTCAAAAGAGGCAAACCTCTTTTAATATGATAATAAAAAGGTGAAAATCTCCTCTTTCTTAACTATGATTACTTTAGATAATTAGGTCAATTTAGGTAAGGTCATTAATATAGTTGAAGAGCTATGCTCCTAAGTTTTGATATCTTATCAAGATGTCTCAATGACTTTAAATCTAGCACTTGTTAAATGGAATATGGGTGATAAGCTTTCATCAAATGAAGATGTTCCTTCCCTTTCATATGATGAAACAAATCTTAACACTTAGGCTTATCTTAAAATTGCTTTTATGGCACAAGAGAAAACTAAGTTTCTAAAATCATGGAAGGGTGCTCTTATTGTCAAACTTTTAGGCTACCAACTCAGTTATAAGTTTCCATATAAGCATTTGATTTAATTATAAAATCCAAAAGGTAAGATATCTTTTATGGATATAAGAAATGATTTTTATTTGGTCTATTTTGATAACCCTAAAGATATCAATTTGTATTACAAGAAGGCCTTTAGGTGGTTGTCGAACATTGCTTAACAATGTGCAAATGACTGCTAAACTTTGATCCAATAACTAGAGGTATTGAACAAGTGGTTATCTAGGTTCACCTTCCACAACTTCCTTTGGAATAATATGACATCACAACCCTTTAAAGGCTTGGCAATAAATTTGGCAAAACGGTTAAAGTCGATCATATGATGTCAAATGCCTCAAAGAAAAGCTATACAAGACTAGACATTGAGGTTATTCTCACATAACCTATGGTAATATGGTAAGAACTTAAAAGTAAGACTAATTAGATTGAATCATAAAGGTATTTATTTGGCATGATTCAAGTGCGGTGAGTATAGGCATTATAATAGGAATTGTGAGGCAAGTAAAGGAGCTACAAATGTCGAGGACTAAGAGAAATAGGGTAACAAATCAAATATCCCAGATAATCGAGATCCTTACGGATGATAAATTCTTGTCCAAAAGACTCAACGAAGGGGTTTTTCTACTAAGGGAAAACAAACATAACTCTTAATAGGGAGAGGATTATACCCAATATGTCTAGATTCGTAATATTTGGTAAGGAGGTTATGGAGGTGCCATTAGGGAATGACAATCATGACTTTAAGAATGGTTACAAGATTTTTGCTAGGCAATATTCTTTAATGACATAATTATTGGCAAAAGGATGTATAAGAAGACTACACATCAAAAAAAGAAAAAAGGGAATAATACAAAGGATCATGGTCTAGTACAAACATAAAGGAGTGTCGTTATGGATGAGTTTATTGAGCATAGGAACAAATGCTAGCTGCACCTTTTGACCTAAGTGTTGCTTAAAGACCCTTTAAATAAATGGAATGTTGATAGATTTTAAGCTAATGGAGGCCTAATATATGGTAATGCCCATAATTCTGGAAAGTATTTTAATGGTTGAGATTGTCAAGGTCTAACCCTCTAGAGATGAACTATTCTCCAACTAGTTAAATAGATAGGCTGAATAACTAAATATAGGCTTATCCTGTCAAGGCCTTAACCTTTTTTTTATTAAGGATTGTAAGACAAGTCTAGACTCGTAACTCTTTTTGGGTTTGGCTATGGCATAGACACTCGTGATAATGGATTCTTAGGTATGTGATGGGACTAATCACAACGATTATTTTCATGATAATTGAATTATTTTTTTACTTATGTTTATTTCTTAGTTTTATTATGTTTATTTTCATATAGAATTAATACAACCCGACAGTGATGGTTTCTTATAAGTACTAAAAATGATGTTATCATAGTACAAACCTTTTTTGGTGGTTTTAGTGAAACCTAGAGTAAGGAAAAGATACAGTGAAGAAAGTAAGTTAATTGGGCTTTTGGGTATCATAAAGACAGAAACTTAGGGTTTTAAAAGAGGAATATTGTTATTGTTGAAAAAGGAAGAATACATCTAACTAGTCTATAAGAATGACCAATTCTTACATATGGAAGTGGTAAAAAAGGGATTAGACCATGGTACTTTATAATGATATATGCTTAACCAAATAATAGATAGTAAAAAAGTACCATGGACTGATTTGAGTAAGAACGGGGAATTTATGTTGAAGTCGTAGTTGTTAACAAAAGATTTTAACTTAATAAAAAGTTCACATAAGATAGTTGGTGGGAAGGCTACAAGAATGTACAAGTGGAGTGGTTTTGTGAATTAGATCAACAAAATGAAATTGGTTAACTTAAGTTATAATGGACCGACATTCATATAGGCTAAGGGCAAGTTTATTGCTACTAAAGTGTTGTTTCATTTAGATTAGGACTTATACAAATTACATTGGTGCATTACGTGGCAAAAAGCATCGACCTAACACTTTTTAAGAATGCAATCCAATTACAACCTGTTTTTAATATGGTGTCAAAATTGTCCATCATTGATTATGCCTAATAGAACTTTTCAATTTCAAGGTGCTTCGCTTGGTCACTAAGACTTCCCATAGGTGGTTGAATAAAATTAAGATCTATAAGTAGAAGTTCCTTAGGTATTTCAAGATCTCACCTTATCATTGCTACAATAAAATTAAACTATATCTAGCAATATTTTTTATACCAGGGTTCTTGTCCTTGGAAAAGAAATTACAAAGGGAGATTGATAATGTTCTTAAATGAGAAGAGCTACTATGGTATTAAAAAAATAAAGACCATTGGATTGTGGAGAGTGATTAAAATACTAAACTTTTACACACTACCACTATAATAAGAAGAAGATGAAATAAAATAAAAGTGCTAAAGAATAAAGATTATGTTTGGGTATAGGACCAACAAGCTTTTTGGCTATTGGCTTATAACTACTTTTGCAAACTTTATTAAGTAGATTCAATAAGGGAGAAGGACCTCTCAATAAAGGATATTTTCCTAAGTTACACAAAGAGGGCTTATACAAGCTTTTAAGAGATGTAAATGAAATTAAACAGGTTGTATTCCAAATGTCACCTTTTAAAGTATAGGGGGAAGGTAGTTATTATGTAGGTTTCTACCAATATCTAACTTATAATTAAGGAATATGTCTTTGAGTTCTCTTTAAGGGTTTTGAACTCCACTTTAGTATAACTAGAGATTAATTTAACATTATTGATCTTGGTTTCAAAAGAGTAAAAGCCTGTGAAGATTATTGATTTTAGGCTTATAAGTATATGCAATATGAATTATAATATCATCATAAAGACTAATGTTAATTGTTTGAAACAATTCATATAAGGTAAATCTCTCCAACACAAATTAGTTTTGTACCAAGCTATCAAATATCATATAACATTGCAATATTATAAATTCTTTACTCTTTGTAAAGGAAGAAAAAAAGGATTAAGGCAATGGTTTTGAAGTTAGATTTAGAGAAGACTTATGATCAGCTAAACTGAAACTTTATTAAACATAATCTTTTTAAGCTTTTATTACTAAGTAGTTAGGTTAACTTGATTATAAATTGCATCACTATAGCTAGGATAAAGGTGCTATGAAATGTGAAAGCAATGTTAGAGTTCACACTTAGATTGAGCCTGAGATAAATGGACCCCCTCTCCCCTTATTTTTTTGTGTTATGTATTGAACTCTTAATATAATTAATTAAAAAAAGCAATAGATAAAAAGAGATGAAAACTTATCTAGCTTATAAAAAGAGGTCTTAATTTGTCACTTTTTTTTACTGATGATATTATGCTTTTTGTAGAAACTAATTTGGCATAAATTAAGGTAATAAAGGTTTATCTAAGGGAACTTTGTGACAAGGTAAGTGAATGACTAAGGCTGGTAAAGTCTAACTGATGATATTATGCTTTTTGTAGAAACTAATTTGGCATAAATTAAGGTAATAAAGGTTTATCTAAGGGAACTTTGTGACAAGGTAAGTGAATGACTAAGGCTGGTAAAGTCTAAAATGTTAGTTTTAAAGAATGTTTATAAAAGATTGGTTAAAGAGCTAAGTCACCAAGTTGGTTGGGTAGAATTAGGAAGAATACCTATAAGGAAATTCTTGATAAGGTTCAATTTAAATTAGCAAGTTGGAAAGCTTACTAATTATTCTTTACTGGTAGACTCATATTTGTGAAGGCAATTTGGATTGTTATGCTTGTCTATGCCATGTAAATAACATCTTTATTAAATTCCTTGTGCGAGGAATTAGATAGATGTAACAAAAATTTCCTTTAAGGTAAATTAGATACCAGAAACCAAATACATCTTATCAATTGGAAAATTGTGAATTCAAGAAACTAAGTGGGTTAATTATACAATGTTAGCAAAGCTTAATTAGAAACTATCAAAAAAGTCTTAAGCTCTATAGGTTTAATTGCTATAAAGCTAATATAATAAGAATCTTTAAGGACAATTGCTTTATAAGATAATAATCTCACATGTTTAAAAGGGTGTGGTGTGTATTAATAATATTGTTGAATTAAGGAAAAAGTGGAAAGTAAGTGATGGGTACCTGGTAAGATTTAAATTAATACGTAGTTCTTACCAAATAACTTGTATGGTAAGGCATTAAAGCCTTTAACTTGTATGCAAGATTAAATTAGAGTTATTTGGCTCTAAGGGATGGCTTAAAGGGCTATTTTGTGGATTTTTTAACTTCTAAAGTCATCCTTGTTGAACAAAAACAATAAAAAATAAAAAGAAGGATGATTTTTTTTCTCTTACTAGTAACTATAATTAAGTGGCTTTATCTAAATAATCTATCAGTCTCTATGATTCCAAATGCAATTTATGACCTAGCTACTAAACTAATAAGATAACTTAACTTATAATCTTGAAAACTATTAGCCCAATGATTGTTTATAATTATTTATAAGTATTTTTTTTCTTCTAATTGATTACATAACTTTGATTCCAATTAAGTTAAAAAGTCTTAATTAGGACACAATGTTTCACTATTTTTAAATTTTAAGTCACAATATTTTTTTAAATTAATCTTAATATTTATTCTATCGACCTATTTAGTCTTATTTTGTCAATTTGTCGTTAAATATGCTACTTGAAACATCTCAACTAATTGATGCTAAGTTATATGTCATGGTCATCATTTTTTTATAACATAACACTTCAAAAAAATTAAAAATTTAAAAGAGTTCAAAAAGATTTTAAAAATTCAAAACAAAATCATTAAAAACTTATATATTAAAAAAATAAAAAAATTAAAAATACAAATATTAAAAAAATCATTAAAAATAAAAAAATTAAAATTTTAAAAGAGTTCAAAAAGATTTTAAAAATTCAAAACAAAATCATTAAAAACTTATATATTAAAAAAATAAAAAAATTAAAAATACAAATAAAATTTAAAAATTAAAATATAAATGTGAAAAATATATTTCAAAAATCTAAAATTTTTAACAAAATATGAAATCAAAAAAATTCTAAAAAAAATTAAAATTCAAAATTGAAGATAAAATCTCAAAATTCAAGAAAAAAGATAAAAAATATTTAAAAAAAGAATCTGACATTTTTAGCAAAAAAGAGAAACACATATTATGCGTAATAAAGAAATTCATAGTTTATTTTTCAATTTTTAGGTATTTTTTCAAAATTCAAAATATTATCATTTTTTTTGAAATTTTTACATTTTATTTTATTTTTTGAATTTTTGAAAAAAAAATTCCAATTCTTTTTCAAGTTATAAATTTTTTTTATAATTATTTTGGAATTTTTATTTTTTTCAACATGTTGAAAATTTTTTAAATTTTTTAAAATGTCACATCACACGTAGCACATTTAACAAGAAACTAACGAAAAAAGACTAAATAAGTTGAAAGAATAAATATTCGAAACCTTTTTTTTTTTTTTTTTTGGAGGAAAAGAGTTGTAACTCCAAATTATAAATTACTGATCGAATTGCCAAAATTTTTGCCTCCAATTAATGACATAATGATTTCTTTCATTTAAATTGCTAGAGTTTCAGTCAGCATTAGACGAGTAGCTCAAATCTTTTGATAAACGCATAGGTATTTAGGTATAAAAAAAGTTGTAACGACTCTTCTAACGAAATCTATAAAAATTACTGAAATAGACGATGACGCAAAAATCACCCACACAGAGAACCACGGGAACGCCGTTGATTTACGATACGAGTTATGCTAGGTGGCTCAACAATCGGGAGAAACAGTTGAAAACATACAAGGCATGCTCATGAGAAGCCAGTTCACGTTATGTAATCAAGCCAAGAGTCGAACCATTCATGTTGGCAAAAACGCACAATACAACCAAACTGGCATTTCCTGTAATGGTTTGAACTCATTGATGGATTCGTGGCCTGATTGAAATCACTCAAAAATAGGGTTGTATGAAACTTTAGTAATCTCACCTTCTCATGCCTACTCTGAATTCAGAATTAACCAAGCCGAAGAACTGTAACAAATATTTCACAGTTATCAATCATAACCCCTAATACATGATACAGTAGGGTGAACCTATTCAAAGTTCCTGACAAATGACAATTAGGAGTAACAACATATCAAAAATTTTGAGCTTTAGGAAACCAAAGCAGAAATAGAGGAACCATATAGGCAAGAGATAATATTACTCGTCATCCTTGTATGGGTGCTTTTCTGGAACTTGCTTCAGAAGTCTTACCTGCAGCTCAAATGCATCGTCACCTCGAAGAGTATCACAAAGCCATGTAACTTCTGTCTTCATTGATACCTGAACATAAAAGATGGAACAGATCACTGCAATAGCAAGAGAAATGGATAGCCAATTTCAAAAAAATGCATAAAACATACAGTTGTAGTTTTTTTTAATCATGTAATAAAACAAAAGGAAAGTAATGTGCATGCCATACTAGTGTCCCACAAGCTGCAGGATAAAATTTCAAAGAGATTCTCAAAATAAACTATTATAGCCAGTAAGCTCATGAGCCTTTACCATGTCAAGGGGAAGGCTTAAAACGACAGCCTAAAAGGGACCTATATTTCAATTGTTAAGAAGATTGTGATCGTTTTCACTTGAAAAAAGAAGCCGTTATATATGAATAAAACCTTTTACGGAGTCTCATTTTATTTCAGTTTAAATAAATCCACCACATCCCAAAAATAGAGATCATTACACTAACAAAATATAAACTTCATAATTTTTAAACAAAATTCCAACAAAAGCAAAGAAATAGTTTCCATTGTTTTGTGACCCAAAAACTATAAATAACAAAACAGTGTGATAAAGTAATATGACACTGTAAACACAATGCAGAAATGGGGCCGGCACTAACCATTTCAAGTGCTCCTCTAATCACTCCACTTAAGACATTGCAATAGGATAGACCTTGACAGGTATCAGGAAGTTCAACAAAGTCCACCAGGGGATTATCCTCCAAAATGATACTGCAGCATGTCCCATCGGCATTCCAGTTGTTCACAGATGCACTCACACCCAGGAACATTTTGAAACCCACCTGTGCAAAAGTTTGTATTAATAAATTACATTCCACACTTTTGAAGCAAGACCACAGTATTATTCTGCATTAATCCAGATAAACAAGGTATGGCCAAATAATACACTGATCAGGCACATAATGAGAAAACCTAAAGCACATTAATTTTCCATGGTAACCTCAGCCATTCCTGGATTACTCATCCATTCATCAAATATGAGACACTAATCTAGAGCTGCCACAGCAGATGTTCAAATAGCTTAAACATTACTCCAACCAAGAAGTTTAACAATATAAGAAGAAATTGACTTTTCCTCATGGTTCAATGGTTAAAATTCCCAAGAAAATGGGCCCTAGAGCTATTGTAAACTGTAAGGGTACACTATGTGAAATTGCGCCACACAAGTTTAGAGAGTCAGAAACAAAACCAGTCTTGAAGGTGTCAAGTGGTCACAATAATTCAAACAACGTCCTCAATTTGCTTTATGTCAAAACTCAGTGATTGAGGGGGACCATGATTGACTTTGATGCCAACAAGTTGTGTGCATTAACTAAAAAACCTGTCATGTGAGTCTTGGAATGTCTAACAGGGAGGCATAATTTCCTAACTAAATTCAGTACCCTCGGTTTTTATAATGCAAGAAAAAACAGGTTCAAATCTTCAAGAGAATCATCAACATCTTTTTTTTTTTTCATTTATTGTGATCAGTATGCTCAAATGTGTATGTTATAAAGAGATGCTCACATATGCACATTACTTATCAAGATAGGCAATCAAGTTGATAGAATACTTTCTTCCTCTAAAAACTCCACCGCATTTTGTTTTCCATGCAATTAGTAGGTTAAATGTCCATGTGCCTAATTGCATACATTGCCATACGATACTGATAAGCATAAATCCTTGATCACAAAATGGGAGAGTAAAGTGCAGGACAACAGTTCGTCATGGAATTCTCGCTGATATCTGCAATAAAATGGGATATTTCAGTTGAAAGGTCGGCAGGTCATTAAACTACTTATGAATTTCATGATATTTTTCATTCATTTACATGCTTGACCTTTTACCATCTGTTTACACAACCACCTGGTTTCATCCATTTTTTTTTTTTCCTCTAATAAAAATACAAATACAAACAAAAGAAAAAAAAAAAGAAGAAGAGGAAAAAGAAGAAGAAAAACATGAGTGATAGGAGAGATGACAATAAGCCAAGTGATACATAAGATGCAAATTGAAGTATATATTAAGCCAAGTGATATAAGCAGACCTTTGCTATTACTTCCGCTGTTTCCCTGAAGTCTACACATCTGGAGACATTAGATTTGGCTAAAAACTCATCAATCAATCGAATTCCAATATTGTAACCCCTGCAATTTTGTTTGATGCTCAAGAGATTGACTCAGAATCTCAGGTTGCATAGTCATCTTACGGACAAAATACCAGTCACAAATTGCCATGCAGCTGAGATAAAACAAAGGCTCAAGATTCGCCATGCAGTGTCAATTATAAATTTTGACAAATTGCCAAGTTATGGTAAATATGTGACTTCACCTTCATTGGAGTTTAAAAAAAAAAAAAAAACAAAAAAGGGACGCAAACAAGCTTGTGACCATCCACAAAGGCAGCAAGTTATCACAATCATGGGCACATGTGTGTGCATGGACATGCCATTGCCAACATGAAATTTGGAGTGTGTTTCCAAATTTGGATTTGAATGGCATGACATTAGATTTGAATGGTATGACAGTAAGAAAATCCAATGCAACTTCAAATCTAGAGAATACAATACCGCCTCCATAGTTTGCATATTAAGACTAACGTATAGGGAGATCACAAAAAAGGGACCTCTCACTAATTTTATACAGAAAATTTAGAAAAAAAAAAAAAGAAAAAAGAAAAAACACAGATCACACGACATAAACTGAACCGCAATGTTACCAAACAACAAAATTTCTTCGCAGTAGAGTTCTGAAAACAACCGACCCGATCTACTACATTCAACAGCCCAATTTTCTACATAAAAATCAATTCAAGCATTCGAAATCATTAGGCACGACATCAAGTAAGTCAGAAAACAAACCAACACACGTACATCTGATCCAGCTGCTTGTTGACTTCCTCAACGTCCTCCAGATCCGTAAGCAATTGCCTCACTATCGCCCCATAGGTCAATGTAAACAGCTCTGCATTCTAAGCAAAAATCGACTCCTTAGTATCAAAAAAGACAACTGAAAACAGCATCTCCTTTTTCTGTATGAATACCAAGAAAGGAAAAGAAAAAATCTCCGTAGCGAGAAATGAAATCGAATCTTAGAAATCAACTCCAGCCACAGAATTCTTAAAAAAAATAATAAAATCAAGTGCTGTAAGATGCAAGGTTTCAGTTCGGTTGGTGAGAAAAAATGCGAGAAACTAGGAAGGAAAAGACACACCAAAAACAAAAGGAAAGAATAAGAAAGCACCGCGAGAGAGAGAGTAGTTACCGCGCGTTCAACACTGGCGAAGACTGCGTCGCCGGAGCGGGGGCCAACATGAGCCATGAGTGATATCGGAAACCGTACCACGAGGGTGGAAAGGGGAAGCAGTTGCACGAAGCTGGTTCTGCTATGGGCTCGTTCTTTCATTATGTATGTATGGGCTTGGTTGATGGCCCAATTCTAACGTTGGGCTGACCAAACGGAACCTTTGTACGAAGGTTTAGAATAAGCAACAAAGATAAAAATAATAAAAATAAATAAATAAATATTAAAAATAAATAAAAATTTATCATTAAATATTATAATTTAATAATAAAAAATTATTCATTATTAATATTTTAAGTTCAATTCTCTATTAAAATAATCAATAGATTCCCACGTCAGGAATAGTCGTCCACCCGCCGTTTACCCATTCATTCCCCCTTCCCACGCCAACTACCCTATCACACTGGTGTTCTCCTGGTGGGTGCGTGGATCGCACTCGCCACTATTGATGAAAACCAATTTATTAGGAAATAGAAAATTTAATATACTTATTCGGCTAAAATTTTATGGAATAATTGAATGATATTGTCTTATTTTCTTCGAATTTTTGTGCAATCAGCAATCCATTGATGTTACGTTAAAGGATTATTTTTAAAAATTTAGAAGTTATTCAATTAATTATCTATAAATAAATAAATGAGTTGTTCTATTTAATATTATTATATTTAAATATAAAATTTAAATATACAAAATAAAATACCATGATTTTTTTCATATATAAATAGTCAAAATAAGTATATGCAATAAAATTTCATTAAGAATAAAATGCATTTTGTAAGTATATAAAATAAGATTTGTAAATTAATTAATTAATATATAAATAAGTATATTTAAATTTTTATATTTTCTTTTACAAATTTTTATAAAAATTTATACGTATCTTATAATTTTTTAATTATTATTATCTATGTTATTATCATTATAATATAAAATTTTTATTTATTTATTTATTTATTTTATATCTATGCCTCTTTATAACATTAATTAATGCATTATGAGAGGACTTGCGGCCCCCTCCATCCGGAGAAAAAAAGAGCAGAGGCGAAAAGCTAAAGCAAAAAATATACATGAGCGCGTACGCCACGCTCACGAAAAGTGCGTAGCGGTGCGATTTTCATTCTCCGAGGGAATATTCTAGAAAGTTCTGGAATTGGAGGACCGAAGCATGACCCGTTCAGGGTATTATCGTAATTTCGGTTGCCAATCTCCCCCATAAAAGACCGGTTGCTCGCGGATCGCCTTTATCAATTGTGATAACATCAAAGCTTCTTGGAGGAGGCGGCTCTTTCGATTCTCTCTTGATATCTCTGCGATTCATCTCGTTTTCGTGCTTTTGGCTCAAGGTGTGTGTTTGGCTATTACATTCTCGATTTCCGATCTCTGATTAGGTTTTTGTGTTCTTGTTGATTTGTGTGGTCAATTGAGCTTGATTGGGTTAAATTGGGGAAGAAAACTTTTAAGATCTGTTTAATCGGGTCGTTTCTGGTTTGGGTCTTTTTGGAATTAAGTTGGGGTTGTCCTGTTACGTCACTCCCTTGTTTGATTGATTAAGAATGTTTCTCTTTGTTACCAATCGGTGTTTCTTAATCATAGACGATGTTAAATTGTTCAATAATAGCAATCTGTCTCGAAATTCTTGCCTTTGTTGTGGGCTCTACTCTGGACGCAAAGCGATTCAGATCTTCTTAATCCCTATGCTCTTGTAGACCTGTCTTCGATGTTTCCTGTTGTTTGTTCTGTGCAATTCTTTCTATCAAATAGGTACACTAGGGTTTGATGCTTGTTAATTGGAGAGCCTCGTTAACTGTTCTATTGATCTACGAGTATTCTGATTTTGGCTTTATATCGGCAAACAGATGCAGATCTTTGTGAAAACACTTACTGGCAAGACCATCACCCTGGAGGTGGAAAGCTCAGACACCATCGATAATGTAAAAGCCAAGATCCAGGACAAGGAGGGTATTCCTCCGGACCAGCAGAGGTTGATCTTTGCTGGGAAACAACTGGAGGATGGGCGCACCCTTGCTGATTACAACATTCAGAAGGAATCTACCCTTCACTTGGTGCTCCGTTTGAGGGGTGGAATGCAGATTTTTGTTAAGACCCTCACCGGCAAGACCATCACCCTTGAGGTGGAAAGCTCAGATACTATAGACAACGTAAAGGCTAAGATTCAGGATAAGGAGGGCATTCCCCCGGACCAGCAGAGGTTGATCTTTGCGGGGAAGCAGCTTGAGGATGGGCGCACCCTTGCCGACTATAACATTCAGAAGGAATCCACCCTTCACTTGGTGCTCCGACTTCGTGGTGGCATGCAGATCTTCGTTAAAACCCTCACCGGCAAGACTATTACCCTAGAGGTGGAGAGCTCTGACACCGTTGACAACGTGAAGGCCAAGATCCAAGACAAGGAAGGCATCCCTCCCGACCAACAGAGGCTTATCTTCGCTGGAAAGCAACTTGAGGATGGCCGTACTCTTGCTGACTATAACATTCAGAAAGAGTCTACCCTCCACTTGGTGCTTCGGCTACGTGGTGGCATGCAGATTTTCGTGAAGACCCTCACTGGTAAGACCATTACCCTTGAGGTGGAGAGTTCTGACACTATTGATAATGTGAAGGCCAAGATCCAAGACAAGGAGGGCATTCCCCCGGATCAGCAAAGGCTTATCTTTGCCGGAAAGCAGCTTGAGGATGGTCGCACCCTAGCTGACTACAACATTCAAAAGGAGTCCACCCTTCATTTGGTGCTTCGATTGAGAGGTGGCATGCAGATTTTTGTTAAGACTCTTACGGGAAAGACCATCACCTTGGAGGTTGAGAGTTCCGATACCATCGATAATGTCAAGGCTAAGATCCAAGACAAGGAGGGAATTCCACCGGACCAACAAAGGTTGATTTTTGCTGGAAAGCAGCTCGAAGATGGAAGGACACTCGCCGACTACAACATTCAGAAGGAATCGACCCTTCACTTGGTGCTCCGTCTGCGTGGAGGGATGCAGATCTTTGTGAAGACCCTCACCGGGAAGACCATTACCCTGGAAGTAGAGAGCTCTGATACTATTGACAATGTGAAGGCTAAAATCCAGGACAAGGAGGGTATTCCCCCAGACCAGCAAAGGCTGATCTTTGCCGGGAAGCAGCTGGAAGATGGGCGTACACTGGCTGACTATAATATCCAGAAGGAGTCTACTCTTCACCTCGTCCTCCGCCTCCGTGGTGGATTTTAGACGGTGTGTGTGGTCAAGGCCTGTTGCTTAGTGCAGTGTTAACATGGGATTCCACTGTTTTATGGTCTCATTTCTGTTTGCAGCCATCATAGATGGCCTTAAATAATTCTGTACTTTAAATTCTGTATGTATTTGAGTTTTCTTGAACTATGGTTGAAGCGTGTTGCCTGTGGTGGATTCGTCTTTACCACGGCTCTTAATATGACGGGCAATAAATTTTCGATTGTGCATCTCTCAGCTCGTCCTGTCATGGGATCTCTGTGCAGGCTTGAAGCTTGCATGTTTATCATTTGTTAGGCGCTCTAGCTTCATGCGTTAGCATAATTATGGATGCTGTTTGTGCTCTACAACCGGGCAAGTTTTAAGTGATAATGAGAAATAAAGAGAGAGAGCTCTTAAGCACTAAAGCTAAAAGCAAGGGAATAAGCATGACCCATTTGAGATTCTGGTTATCATGGCCTCTTATCTTTGGAGATTGTGGGGTCTTGATTCAGATGTGAAAATGCTTCATTGCACGATAAAGTATTGGTATATGTAAATATTACAGTACTGCACACATATATAGCGGTTTAGTTTGTTAAATTGATCGGTCAATTATACATTTGATTTTGTCTGGTATTTCAAACATCTTGTTTTATGAAAATATGAACGCCATTAAAATTCGTTACATGGACGTTAGATCATGTACTGCAAATTGCTAAATGTTAAGGCCATGAGGGGATCTAGCTTCCATCTAACTGGTAATTTTCATCGTTGCCCATTGATTGCATCTACCCAAATCCTCTGTTACGTTTGAGTGTAGCTGGGGAAGTCCTTGTTCACCGTATTTCATGGTTTATAATATTTACACGGAGTACAAATCATGACCATCAGATGATCTGCTCTGAAAGGGCATAGAACTTGGCAAAACCGGGTATCGTATGTCCTTCCAGATCTTTTATCTGGTACTTTTTACCACTTTTCTCTGTGCGTCGAAAAATGCTTCTTATTTAGAGCAAAACTAGCTTGTAATCCTTCTTGATAATAGCACGTACGGGGTAAAGACTAATTTTATTAGATAGGTACAAACGACCAAAAAAAAGAGAGAGAGTACAAGGTAACACAAAAGCTTCCTTACTTGCTTCTTTCATACACACGTCTTATTTTGTATTTTAGGAGTAAATTTGTCAGAAATCGCAGCGACGGGATAGGCGGCAGTAAATGGGGATGCTGCTTGCTCTCTCTACCATCCGCTTAGCCTCTTCTTGCTTTAACTGCCCTTGTCGCTGCTGCGCTTGGACCAAGCACTTCAAGCCTCACACTGGCATTCTTCGCTAACCTGCCATATTTGCTGGCAGCATTGCGGTAGGTGCTCCTGCTGCTGGTTCCCCACTCTCCGCAATTCCAAGACTGACCTTGATTGTGATAGATATTGCCTGCAGTAGCTCGAGTCCTTTCCTTGAACCTGCTCCCGGCACCTTTGGGACCCTGGTGGAGATTCCTTGCTGGGATTGATCATTTGGAGTTCTTCGGTTTCAATGGTGATGGTGGCTGTCCTGTAGGCGAAGGGGCAATGAGCGTAGCCAAAAACATACTAAATGCTGCTATTGCTATAAGCTTCGCCATTGTTGCAGCACTTTTGGTTATAGTGGATGTTTTGTTGGTAATGGTGGTGACTTTTTATGGGGGCTTTTGGGGAGTGCATGTGGGGAACGTGGAAGATGGGATCAGACATATGGATTTAGCATGCAAAATCTGCCACTGATCACTCCATTGCGAGTCTGTTTCACTTTGAATTTTCATTTGTACTTCTCAATACGTTTGCACTTAGCGGTTAGGTGGGGTGATCTCCGCTGTGTTGGCAGCGTCTATGCTTTCAATATTTCACCTTCCAAGTACTTGAGTTGGGATATTAATCAAGTTGAATTTAGTTTCTACGTGGAAGTAAAAATTAATTAGTAGTGTATTGGTACGAACTTGATTAATATCCCAACTCAAGTACTTGGAAGGTGAAATATTGAAAGGATAGACGCTGCCAACACAGCGGAGATCGCCCCACCTAACCACTAAGTGCAAACGTATTGAGAAGTACAAATGAAAATTCAAAGTGAAACAGACTCGCAATGGAGTGATCAGTGGCAGATTTTGCATGCTAAATCTATATGTCTGATCCCATCTTCCACGTTCCCCACATGCACTCCCCAAAAGCCCCCATAAAAATCTTGGTAATAGATAAACATTCTGAAATAATGCTAAATTTACTAACATTTTCATTAAATTCATTTATTAAGTGACTTGGTACATAAAATTTATCAATTCTTTTGATCTTTTATACAGCACATGAGTATGGGGCGATTGCAAAACAGAACACATCAGTTAAAAAAGGTCCTAGTTACATTGTTAGTAACCAAGCGCTTTTCACATGCCATACAAGCACTTGGGCACTACAAAGAATGGAGGTTCCCAGCCGTCTTACCCTTTCGTACAAAGGGGTTGTTCCCATAGATCGAATTCAAAATTATAACTGGTTAATTTATTGGTTCCCAAGGCAGTTTCATTACCAAACAGATCCTGTTCTTGGGCCTCTAATTATAAAATAAAATTCAACCGGAGGAGGTGAAGAAATATATCAAAATATAAATATTTTTGCCGCAACCATCCCTCGGGGAAAAAGGGAAATATTTTATGTTTCTTTATATTTTTTAAATTTTCTATTTTATCACAATCCACTCAGTTATTTAAATTGTACGCTAAAGTCGTGAATATTTTGCCCATATTTGTTTCGTAGAGCAATATATAGACACATAGGCCTCTACAAACATAGAGTTATGCAGTCGGAATTCCAGAAGACATGCATGCATGGCACCGAAAGGGGGCTGAAAAATTATGGTACAAGGATGGGTTTTTGGGTCCCCGCGATCGGCCTTCCATGTTATAGTTTGACTTAACATACTCTGATTGATCACTTGAATTCTTTGAGGGCTTGAACCGTTTAATTTACCACAACATGCATCGATGACTCACTTGAATTCTTTACCAGGTTCTTCTTTGATTGATAACATGTCTAATGACTTGGATAACGAAATCTTAGATAACATATCTAATTTACTTGAATTACCAAGTGTTAAAAGTTGTTGAAGTTCAAGCTCAAATCTTAACACTGAAAAATCAGAGCCAAAAAGAAAAAAACTTGGATTATATGTAATCCTAGGCCTTTTAATTTTGGGATAATGTTAAAGATAAAATTTTTCCGGAAATCTATATCTATTATTTAAAGCTGTGACAAGAGGGTGCTTTGATCTTCCATTTTTGTCATTTGTTGAGAGTTTTGCCATTTAGGACAATAAATCTTTGTGACTTTGAATGTTGGCATACATGGTAACTATTAATTTTAAAATAAATGCATGGAAATAAATAAGTAAACTTCTAACATCCCTCTTGACAATTTTTGAGAGCTTGGCTATTTAGGGCAATAAATATTTGTGAATATTGATTTCCTTTTAGCCCATCTAGCAGACTGCACTGCACTTTTCATTTATTATCACATCAAAATTGGCATACCTGCCCAGTTTTCTGTCTTATCACTGGGCCATGGCAGATCATGGGATAATGAAACATTGCTGCAGATCACAGCGAGTTTTACCAACTGTTTTCACTTCGTATAAAGTATATTGGGAACAGAAGCATGCCTGCTGAAAGACTATTGAATACTCACAATGGATTCTAGCCATCAGCCAATGTTAAACACTCCCGATAGCACCAATTTCTACCCCAAGACACTTGTCCTTGTTCTGTCTTTATCTGCAATCAAAACCTTTGGTGTTTCTCTTGCTTCCCATGTCATCAAAATCGGCCAATCTAATGATTTGTCTCTTACGCAACACTTATGTAACCAAGCGCATGATCCACAATTCTGCTTGTCAATGATATCAGAAGCAGTCTCTAATGAGGACGTACAGGCATTAAATGGCATCAATCTTCTGCACTCCTTCTTGTTGAAATTTCTTCGGCAGGTGAAAATGGCGACGACAGCTGTTAATGGTATAAAGACCCGGATAAATGACTCTAGTGATGAAGCAGTTTTAGCTGATCGCTTGGAGCTGCTGGACTTGTCCATTGAACATGTCTCTGAGACACTGGCAGCTTTAGCCAATTGGAGGAGCCAGTCTAATTCTAATGCCCGTACATGGCATAGTGGTGTAATTACCTACTATGCTACATGCTTAGATGAAATAACTGGCCAACCATCATTGCCAGAACAGCTCCAGGATTTGATTTCAGAAACAAGAATTTCCCTAGCTGTGCTTGCAAGTGTTTCATAATTGACTGCGAATGTTCTGCAGCCTTTAGATGGTCAATTTCCCTTCTGGGTCTTGGCAAGGGACCAAGAAATTTTACTAACTTCATCTAGTAATATTAAGGCCAATGGGGTGGTTGCACAAGATGGGAGTGGGGACTGTACCACAATTTCAGGAAGCAGTGGAATCAACTCAAAATAAGTACAAGAGCCGGCGCGTGATATTTAGGAAGACAGGGACTTATGAGGAGAACGTGGAGGTTGGGAAGAAGAAGACTAACATGATGATTGTTGTTGAAGGCATGGATTTGACTGTCATAAAATGATGGCTGTCGTTGAAGGTATGGATTTGACTGTCACAACGGTAATCTTTATATTGTGGATGCATCTACAACCTTCTGATCTGCTACCTTTAGTAAATAATATCCTACTTATATTCTATATTAAGTTGGCACCCGATTTAGCGTCAAGGTAGATGTATGTGCTTCATGCTCCTGTCGGTAGTAGGTTCTCGCTCTGTTGTATTAACTCTCTGATTTGCTGGCTCTCCACAGTGACACTCAAATCCTAGACTTCCAGCTTTCTTAATAAAATATTGTAAAAGCTACTTTCATTGCGTCATGCCTCTGGAGGTATAAGACTTCATAAATCTAAAACATAATCACATTGGCATTGAGCTCTTCTGTCTTCAATTTTCAGGTCATGAGTTCTGTCTGAGTGGATGCCATTGAAATGATTTAAAGTACTTACAAAATTGTCTTCACCAATGTAAAAAGAGAATGGATGGAAAGCAGCCACTGAATGTAGAGGGATTACAGTGAGTGTGATTTTAGCCACAGTGGTTGCATTTATTGCTGACTGCAATTTGACACAGAATGAGTCGAATTAACGAACTTAGCTTTATTTTATTGAAGTACCTTCTCATGGTCAGTCTGTGTTGTTTAAAGAAAGGTTAAACAGTCCAAAATTGTACTCACTCGCTGCAGGCCTTTTTAAACTTTCCCAAGATGTACTGATAAGTGAGTTAGCCATTTTGTTGACAGAGGCTTCTAGGAACTTGTATAATTATATAGGAATGAAGCAGAAACGGAGTGAAATGTTTATTTTGTAATGCAGCTATTGCAAGTCAACAATTTTCATACTACAGGATATATGGATCCAAAAGACGGCAGGTCTAGAAAGCACCAAGCTGTAGCACTTCGTGTTAGTGCTTATCAGTCTGTCATTAACCGTTGCCGCATTGATGCATATCAAGACACCCTATATGCACACACCTTTAGACAATTTTACAGGGATGGCTCCATAATTGGAGTAATTGATTTTGTATTTGGCAATGCAGCAGTTGTGCTCCAAAACTGTAAAATTATTGCCTGCAAGCCCATGGCGAACCGAAAAAAAACATGGTCACTGCACAACGCTGGATAGACCCCAATTTAAACACTGGGACCTCTCTCCAGATATGTAATATTGATGCAAATCCTTTTCTTGAAGTAGTCCAGAATTTGTACCCTACATATCTTCCAAAGCCATGGAAAGAATACACAAGGACTGTGGTTATGCAATCTTTCATCAGTTCACTTATCAGTCCTACTGGTATGATGAGTATGCAAGCAGGGGACCAGGTGCAGGCACTAGCAAGAGAATGAATTAGCCTGGTTGCCATGCCACTACAGATCCAAATGAGGCCATGAAATTCATTGTGGAAGAGTTGATGCAATGACTGGCATAACATACACAGAAGGGCTGTAAATCAAGTTAGATTGTGTCAGTGTTTACATTGATGGCTTTGATTTCTATATTATATGACATGCATGCAATTTTTTTTAACTTGGGACTACACCTACAGCATTTTTCCCCCGGGTGGATGGTTGGTCTGATGATACCATGGCCTAAGCTTATAATTTAGAACTTGGTAGTGACAATCTCCCAGTGCTTGTTGCACTGGTTCTTCGACTTACCACAAATGAGGTGTTTATAGCAGTCTAGCCAAAGGATTAAAGGAACCCATCTGTAAGCATACGTTTTTGGTTAATGCATGATAATGGGCTGGTGGGTGGGGTAGACATCTATTGTATAAATTACATTCCTTGGTTACTTACCACTAATAGCTTATCATATTTGTCCTCCAGAATCTGAAAATATACTTTCTTCTGTGCAAAAAACTATATAAACTGTCTAATATGTAATTGGGTGTGTTAAATATGTATGCTTTACATGAACTCTCACCAATGCTAAATTCCTAAGACACAACCAGAAATCCATAGAAAAACCCTTGAGCAATGATCAATAGAATTTATGATCAGCTATCAGAAGGAAAGTTATGATAGCCATAGACATGACAGTGAAGAATTTGATGTGATATTTATGGCCTCCACTCTTTAGGGGTATTTGCCTTGGTAGTGCACACTCTTCTCCATTGAAAATCACCCTATTTGGAAATCCATCGCCGCGTGGTATGTTAATGCCTGGCGTCTGTTTTTTGATGAATGAAATTACGGATTGTTGCTTTCCAGGCATTCTTGGATCTCCGGACCTCGTGCCATTTACCTCTCCCACCAAGTAATTCAATCCGGGCAAGCCTTGAAAGAAGATCGTTTGGTTGTCTAGCTTAGTCCCATTGAAAGAGTACACATTTTCATATCCAGGAAACGCCTTGCCCATTACGATTGCAGCAAACCAATTCTCAAAAGGAGCGTCGTCCCAATTGAAAAGTGTGATCCTGGCAGTCCATCCGCTCCTGTAGTCGGCATTAATATGCCAATTGATACTCACAGGACAATTATCAGGACAAGGCCTTGGGTTTGGTACTTTGAACTGCTTTAATTTAGCCCATGCAATTGCCTTTTCTGTCCGGTTCTCGAAAGGCACAAGCAGCGCTTCTGCTGGAAGCATGATTGGACTGGACTTTTGGCTGCAGCCTGTGTTTTCTTCACACCCACAAGCACACGTATTGCAAGGAATGACAGAGTCATTGTAGTAAGCAGAGAAGGAAACACAGCACCGCGCCTTTTGTTCCTCTGGACGGGTAATGTTGCAAACTACTTGCCAACTTGCAATAGCAGTACTTGTAGCCTGAAGACCAGTTGAATCAGGAAATTCTGTTGGGTCCACCTTGATTGGAGCTCCACATTTATACTGAGGGTTGACAACCCCTTCAATCTTCCAATTCTGTGGTGGCTCCAGAGCAGTTCTGTTCAGGAAAGGAGGCAGCTTGTAAACTTGCAGTTGGAATATGGATCTTGCTTTGCTTTCGTCCATTAAAGCTGGCAGAATGGTACCATTCCTACAACAATATGGCAACTTCCCAACCTTAGTATCATTGGTTCTATCCATTGGAAGATCGGTTATGATTGGCTTCTTCTCACAGCTCATAACTTGGGAGAAATCGAAATCTTGATAATATGTTCCTGCCGGGCCATAAATGCAGTCAGCATAGTCCCTAGAGCGAGTGTAGGCACCTCTCATGGACTGAATGAACTCTCCGTTCATCCATTCCCAAGTTAGGTTCCAGTGATCAAGGCGGCCCAACGGGTGGTTATTATCAATGGTAACCTGAGCAAGATAGTTGTTTCCATAGGCTTGAAGCACATCGTAACTAAGGGACAGATCACCATACTGGCGAGGCAAGTGCTTGATATTCTTTTGTTTTGACTTGAATTTTGGATCCCTCCTGCAGCAGACTTGCATACCGGTTTTTCCTGGATTAATTGAAAAACAAGTAAATTGATTGTCGGGTGTTTTTGCAAACCCCCTTTGCCTTATGGTAAGAAAAAACATGTCACCCCAAATCCAGACAAGAAACCGGGCTTGTTGGCTGTAAGAAAAAACATTCAATCAGGGGAACTGTTTCAATTTTGGCATAGTCCCACATTTATATGTGCACGGCAAACGTTGAAAAAATCAAAACATCTACGTGTTTGTTGTTCCTCTATCCTTGGAGATGATATCAATAACCCAGAAAATTGCTGTATGCACATTAAAACTGTAGACTTTTCTCTCAAATATCTGCAGTCTTAATGAAAACCAGCTTATTGTTACCTTGCCTCATTGGTCGGGGGCACTTGTACCCGTCTTTAACAAGCTTGATGTCCCTTGGCATTGGCACCCCAGGTGGCTTGACTCCAAACTGCGTGCCGGTGATCTCTATCTGAGCCGAAATCTGGTTGAAATCTCCAGCAGTTTCAATGGCGGTCTTGAGGTCCGCCTTTGGATTCCCTGCAAAAGTAGTCCCATTTCCAACCGGAGTAGGGAAATCCTCGGCATCCACGACAACTGCTCCGGTGGCCGACACCAAGAGCTCCTTGTTTTGAAACCCCACAAACATTTTCCACGCTTTCAGCTCATCCTCTCCTGCATTGGTTATTGTTGCCAAGGACTTGAACGCCCATGCCTGAGCGGACGCATTCTTCACGTGGGGGAAAGTCTTTTCCCTGGAAGTGAACGTGTACGTCAGAAACACCCCGTTGCAGGTTTCCAAGGCGGGCGGCGGCGGGGCAGCGGGGGTCCCATAGTCATTGGTGATTTGGCCAAGGCAGACATCTATAAAGACGGATGGCAGTGCAATGAGTAGTAATATCATAAGCTGCCAGGGAACTTCCGTCCCTATCATAACCTTCATCTCCTGTTTATTTTCTGTCAACGCCAAGAAGATGTGTATCTTATTTGTGATAGTGGTGGCGATGGCGGCTGCCCGCGTTCAATCAAGATTGAACGCGGCGAGGGAGAGAGAGAGAGGAATTGGGGGGATCACTGAGGAGGGAAACCCAATATGGGGTGAGGAGAGGAGGTTATAAATACGATTGGAAAGACAGAAACTGTAAGCAACAAGACCAAGTCAAGCTGAATTATCTTCCTCTAGTTTCTCCGGCTGGTTCGGAAGAGAGAGACAACAGCCGCCTGTTATGTCTTTCTGGCATCATAGGCAACTTAAAGTCGACAGTTTTATGCATTGCTATGGTCATTGGTCCTGTTTAATGATGTTTACGATTAATGTGTCACCGTTGAAGGAACTTTGAGAGAAGCTTGAGAGTTGGCAACTGTTGGCAGACATGCTATGGCAACTAACACCGGTGCAAGGCAAACTCACTTCACTCGGCGGTCCAGCCAAATTGAGAGAAAATTATATATATTTTCAACCAAAAAAAAGGGGGGGTTGGGTTGGTTATCACAATTATCTCTATAAATCTCTCTAACTAGCAATACACCTCAATAAGAATTTTAAATTTATTATAATGAATGTCGTTAAAAGTATTTGAATTTAAACTAATGCCGAGAAAAAGCGCTTCACAAAGGTTCTTAATTTTTTGTTTAAAAAAAAAAAAATCAACTTTAACTGACGAAATAGCTAAATTTGCTAGCGGATATAAACCCCACCCGCCAAACTGTGTTTCTTTCTTTATTTGACAACTGATCCCATCCTAAATTCTTTTAGTCATGAAAATGACAAGAGCGTGGTTACACGCATGCGGCGGGGTGTAGAGGGAGGACGGACTTGTGGGACTCACAAAAAATTTTTTTTTTTAAAATGTATAAAAATAGAATGTATAAATAGTTATTATATAATGTAAAATTAATTATTAAAAAGTGATAATTGTATATTATATAATTAATATTTATACATTTTATTTTATTTATTTAGATATTTTACATTTTTTAAAAAAAATTCAAAAAAAAAAAAAAAAAAAGAAAGAGAGTCTTCAGGCACAAGGTCACAGCCTCACATGTTGGGAAATCTCAGCGTAGTTATGATAGTCGCCAGTGCCACCCCTTGAGCCTTTGGAGTCCTCTACGCTGAACCAATTTCTTGGCCATCACATATTGTTTGGAATTAAATTATTCATTTTCTGTAGTTTGGATTACTCACTATTTCATCTAATTAAGATCAAAATTTAATATCATAAAGAATTGCCCTCACTGGTATAACTTCTTGGTGTCACTGCACTTGAATCATTTTCTAATCACCATATGACCATAGAAAATACCAACACAAAAAAAAAAAAAAAAGTTAGAAATGCAAATACCGCACCACAAGCTAATAGTTTTTTGTCAACCAATATCCAAGAAAAGGGGAAAAAATAGAAACACAAAAAGAAAAGAAAAGCAAATTAGGATACGCTCATTAATAGAGATCCAGTCTATAGATGGGGAAAAAAAATTGATTTCCCTGTGTTTCATTGGATATTATGAACACCAACATTGGTGATACAACAGAATTTGATGGGGTCTTCCAAAGAATGTTTTGAATACAAAATTAATGAGGACAATAGGGGACTAAGATTAGTTCACATACAACAAATTTTGATTTCTGTATGACTATTTTGCACGTTGGAGCGTTTTCACTAATCTCCAAGCTGAGATTTGTGTGGAAGCGTATTATCATGTTACAGCAGGCAAAAGCATCATCCAAATGGTCACATTCTTCATTCCATGCTATGCCTTCTTCGCCTGCATTGGTAATGAACAGACGGTGAGTCCTTTCCGTGCAAAGCAAACAGTAGATAAAAAAATTCCGGGGAATCAAGATCCTTAATAGCATATGATTTAGGTACATACATTTTTTAAATATTTCTTATGAAGTTTCATGGCCCCACTGCATGCTTTCTTGGCATCCAGGTTTCCAGTTATATCATTTAATATCTGAAAAGTATCATCAAAAGAACAGTCAAATAAAGCTAACACTACGAGCAATCCCAAAGGTGTCCAAAATATAGCAGAAAATCAGCTCATTATTCTGACCTTAACAACATCATCCAGACCACGAGCTTCTTGCAATAGCTTTGAGCTCTTATCTTTCAAGACATTGGCAACAAGAAAAACAGATATGGGAAGTGGGGCTTCTGTATACAAGGCCCTATTTTTCATGTTTTCCCTCTCAAACTTTCCATACTGCCGTATCGACTTCTGCTTTCCTCTAGAACCCTCAGCTTTTTCGCTGTATGATCCTGGATCTTCGTACATAGAGAACAACTCAGGGTCATACTCAAGAGCCCACATCATCTGTCAGAAATAAAGAGCAGATGCAACATAGAAGTTAGGAGAAACAACAGACTTAAAGATTGCAATGCATAAAGGAATATATAACTTCATTGCAGGTTCCACAAAGCAATTTTGTGCCTGCATGGCTAGAGCTACAATAATAGATGTAAACAACAAAGGTAAGCAGTGGAAAGATGAAAACAGGCAACAGAAAAGGCAAGAAAGAAGATGAGCCCAGAAATATGCACAACTTGAAATCACAATTGAAGAACCAAAGTCTTGGCTGAAACTCTTCTGATTTCAGTTTTTTTAACCATCTTCCATTTCCCAACTTTGACAAAGGCCTTTAGTTACAGAAGTTGGATGGGCAAGAAATGGGCTCATATCTGGGGAGTGCTGGAAGCATGTTTGCAATTAATGGCACATTTATTTTAGCTCAGTATTCATGTGATAACATCATCTACTCCTATGGCCGCGCTTATACTTATCAGGACCTAATACACATTCTCTGCAGAATAAAGACAAAGCTCAAGGCTGAACTGTATAGCAATATGTTCCACAGCAGAGTATGATGATTGTCATGAGCTCTGAACTCCAAAACTAGTTTTCTACACATTTGACAATGACAGCTCTATCAAGTTTAAGGATATACCATAAATTTCTAATTGAAAGGAACAAAATAACAAGATGACAATGCAGTATCAAGTGGACCATACTTTTGAAGGCTCTATGCCCATTTCATCAACAAACACAAGGAAATATCACAAAACTTGAGAGAAATAGAATCATACACAGATCATGGCATGAGATCTGGGGTTCAAACCCCAAAACTCAATCATAAAAAACTCCCCCCTCCCCAACCCAACTGCACCCAAAAAGAGCTTGAGAGAAAATGAATTATACCTCCCAGAGGTAGAGCGAATCACCAAAAGAAAATTCTCGGCGGAATAAGACCATTAGCATGCGGAATGCAAATAAATAGTCACCTCCACCAAGTGCATCTGGGATCAAAACACAGATTTTCATGCTATTTTCTGATCATCAATCAGGAATGAAAGAGTAGAATCGAACTAAAGAACAACGTCAACCCAAGATATCCCCAAAATAAAATAAGGGACGATATGCTCATAATCCTAAAGAATCATAGCTCAAACCACAATCTTACAAGACAAGTAATAACATGAGTTGGTTAGCATATCACGAGTGAAAATATGTTGGTTGTTGCAAAGGAAACTATTGTTTGTAAAAACAAAACATTGAAATCGTAAATCCAAGGCAATACCTAAATGCTGATGAAGTTTTGGATCAATAACTTGAGTAATTGAAGCCAAATTACTGAGTTGTGCCTCCACCCCAACAGAGCTCTCAGTGCATCTGAAATTTCTTCGCTTTAAAAATTCAAACAAGAACAAATAAGATACTGAAAATTTAATAGCAAATAGAAATGAGGAAGCCAAGTTTGAGTAACCTCCAAAGAACCTTTTAGCGTATCAAAGACAACCAAAAATGGTTCAATTTCTTAAAATTAAAATCAAATTTTGAGAATATCAGATTGAATGAGGAGAATACCGAGCTCCAAAAATTACAACTGGATAAAAGCAAAATACGTTGAAATCAATTTTGGTAAGTAAGCCATCCAATGAATCACAAAAACCCATCAGGTAACAGAATTCCACGTTGAATTAGAAGTTCCGTAAAGGAAGGACAAAGGCCTCCCTCAAGCTGCCGAAAATGGTTGAGTTAGAATTGTGAATCTTGCAATTTAGGATACAACAATGATCTTATCATTTTACAACCTAGACAAAGACACAAGATGTCAAATCTCAAATAGCCCAAAGAGGTCAGCTGCCCTGCCTCTTGCTGCTGCTAGAACATATTCAAGAATCCCATACATGAGAAGAGTAACATCATGCACAGGTGTCATGAAAAAGAAAAATATTAATTAAAAGAACTGACAAGAGCAAAGGAAAATGACCAAATACCAATCTGCGCATCAAACGCTCAAAGCACCAAAATGCATCAGCTTCATCTTCAAGAAGAATTATCATGGGAGAGCAAAGATCACTCATTCCTGCTCAGCAACATTTCAAACTTAACATCTAGAATTTTCACTCTGTTGCTTTTGTAAAGAGAGCATTACTGATACTTCAGCAACTGTTGTTGCGAAACAAAATAGGACCAAAAAATATAATCAACAAATGTATGACTAGATGACAGTAACACAGACTAAAAGTTGAACTTACCAACTAAAAATTATCGGCCGCTCAACAACTAAATGTCTAATAATAGCTACAGTGTTTTAGTCTAGAGAATTTTTCTTCGACGACAAGACCACTGAATCTCTAAGCAACTGTAATTTTCTGTAACCTTTGATAGAGGCCAGTTTTTTTAATTTTCCACCCCTAATTCTATTTACTTCTCTTTTTCTCTGTTATGAACTTTCATGCATGAAAGTACCACAAAAGCATGGAGAAATAACTCACTAGAGATATACAATCACTGTCAATCACATCTAGAATTTAGTAGACCATGATGAATAGACATCTTCAGACTACAGTTTCACTACTAGCAATAAAGGTGCATCTACATGTACCCACCTTGACAGTAGCCAACATCTGTATCTATCCAGGCATAAACAGCTAGAATATCCCAAAGTTTTGACAAGTGTTGTTGCTTCTCATAAAATACCAACGTCCTGTCTGTGCGAATCACATCAAGACCTACCACATATTGATCCCACAAGAAAGAGTTACGACTAAGTAAGGAAACTCACAAAGAGAAGTCTTGAATTACAACAATTCTGTGGCAACTAGGCAAATGGAATAAGTCTAAAGAATGCATTTTACTCTAGTGACTTCATATATCACAAAGACAGCGATGCTCCGTACCTCAAACATGAACAAGAAAGAAGCATAAGATAAGAAAAGTAATTAAACATAAAAAAAAAAGCCCTCAGTACATGAGTAGTACTCTAAAAAGAGCTCATAGAAATCAAATTATGTGAATAATTGCAACAGGCAACATGTTTGCATTTTCAAATGGCTTAGAATCATTCATTCTATTGAAGATCACCTACAGCAGAAGGAAGACAGTTCTAACATTCTTTACACTTTAATGACAATATAGTAGGCAAATCAGTGAATTGGCAGAAGAATTTTGCTCAAAGAAAGTTGAATAAAAATTGAATACAAAACTTCACCAACCTATTTGATGTAGGGTATGCATCCACTGGATCACTTTTTTGTCCAGAGGACCACAATTAGTTAGCTCTTTCACCATTTCTGAGGTGGAGGCATTAACACTTGATTGATTTATAGCCTTGGCATCAGATACCTTCTGTTGTTTTGTTTCCAAAACTACCAGTGGATCTTGAATGGGCTGACCATCTTCAGTGATTACAGGTGCTGTAATAAACCTGCCACTTCCCACAATGGGAAAATTTTGGTGGCATTCTTCCTTCCATCTGGCATATTGCACCCTGAAATCATAGCATAAAAGCAACTTTCAATTGCCTCTCTCAAAATCTATGAAGCCATTGTAGGTCAACTAATTACATAGAAAAGACAATCTAGATACCCTAAAATCATAGCATAAAAATGCTTAGCTCGAAATTATGAAATCTAAATTACCAGTGAGAGAAAAAAGGTTTAGTTTCTCAGGTGATGATCTATAATTCAAAACATAAGAAACTGGACGCAATAGGGTATTGCAAAAGGACCTCTTAATCTGAAAACAAATCAACAAGATAATTTTCTGTTATTACCATTCTCCAATATGATCAACACCAAGGAAGATCAAATACAAATGAGGACAAGTGTCCTGATAATGACGGTAACCATGGGACAGCTAAAACTGTAGTTGTCAAGTTGCTGTACAGGAACAACGCTTGAAATATCACAAATCAGAAATCCTATAAATTCAATGTTTCCATCCTTCATACTGTATATGCAATCATAACTATAAATTTTATTATCTTCCCTGTCAATAAAATGTGTCACTGGCTCATTTAATATATTTAAAGATGGCTACCTTCTGTGCTGCCGTATCTGTTCTCTTTCATCAAATGTACTCTTGGGGTCATAACAACCAAGTAGAAATTCCCAAACTTCTCCCCTAATTGATGGATGGATCCCCTAAATCAAGAGAAAAATGAAAAGAATCTGAGCATTTTACTTTCAGACTGAGCATAGGATACCCTTTCAAGACACATGCTTACCCCACGTTGGATTCTAGTTAGGGTCTTGGATATATCTAGATACCCTTCTGGCCTAAATGCAGCATGCCATTTCCTCGCACTTAGAGTTTTACCAGCCTGCATGAGGACTTAAAAATGGAGATTTTTGCAATTGTTGTAACAAGAAACCTTATACATATAGAAGCATTAAAGTCAGAGCCAGAAAAATTAGTAAGCCAAGCTTAAGACGCATTGATTCATGCGGGTTCAAATAATTACAAATAATGAGTACAAATGGTTTCTCCTTCTCCTACCCTTACAATAACAGAAAATGATAAAATAAATGGTAAGCACACATCCAGCAATCCAAACTTATCTCGTTTCCTTCCTATTTGTTAAAGTTTACTTGTGTAAGTAAATCAAAGACAGAATAAACACAGTTCTAGTAAATTATCAAACCAAATACAGAAACAAGCCGCCTTGAAGAATCGCTGTTATCGCACTTTATCTTCAATCCACATGCAATATATATGTACAGACTCATTGAACGTATCACAACGATCTCCATGTTCATTAACTCAATTTCAAGGTCAACCAAAAATGTTACATTACATTTTCCATTTCCTTAGGAAAAATGATAGAGAACAACAGATTGGATAATAAATCCAATACAGAAATGGGTCATCAACAATCATCAGAATAAAGCCATACGAATCAATTAACAACACCTTCAGCCTAGCTAACGAAATGGGTATTCGAAATAAGCACAAAAGGTCCAGAAAATCCAAAAATGCATATTATAGACATAAAATTTCAGAGGAAAAAGGAATAAAACAATAAATAAAAAAAAGGTTCAAACCTTGATTTTGAATCTGGTTTTTGGAACATCCGTGCACTCCGGCCGGACCTGGTAATAAGAATCAGTAGGCTCTCCAGCATCCTTCCACATTTACAAAGAAACAATTAAAGGAAAAGAAAAGAAATTTCAAAAGGCTTTCTTTTCTTCCAAATAATCGAGAGACGGTTATCTTGGAATCTTCAAAAATAAAAATTTTAATTCATGCTCATCAATCAGGAGTTGGATGGAAGAGAAAGACAATCAATGTCTGAAAATCAAGAGATTACAGACAGGACAACGACCACACCCACAGGCGCCTGTCTTAATTCTTTCTCTCTTACTTTTTTTAATTTTTTTTAAATTTTTTTTCTTTAAAAATAGTAATAAGTGGTTGTGTTGTTATTTTTTTTAGGGGTTGTTTCTATTTTCTAATAATCAAAAAGAAAAATAAAAAATTAATAATTAATTAGTTTGTATTGGTGTTGTGGAGAAGCTTAGTGGTTAATTAATGAATGAATAGTTATTGTTGTTTCCAAAACGAAAAAGCGTTTTTTTTTTGTAAGAAATTGATAATATGGATAGGTCGAATACAAAGAGATATTGATCGTTAAATCTTCTTTTATCAAAAATAGATAATAAAATTAGCTTTTTTTGGGGGGGGGATCATTGGTTTTTGGTTGACTAATTCTATGGATAGCCATTGACTTGTCATGGGTGCCGTTATTTTTTGAGATTTTTATTTACTATTTTTTGAGTAGATTGACTTTACACAACTTTGCCAGAATTTTATCGGCTGATTAATAATTTAAAGAAGAAAAAAATTAGGCGCTAATATTTTAAGAGTAATTAAATATATAAATTAATTATATTTTATTTAATTTAACAAATATACAAATTTAAATACAAAAAATTATTTTATTATTTTTTATATCTATTTTATTATTTAATAAACATTACTGAATTGCTAATAAGATAAAAAAATTAAAAAAAAAAAGGACGAGAGCTAAAATAATAGTGTGGAGTACAGGAAACGCTGTGCGCCCACGTTGTTGCAGGGCTAATAGCAACTGGCATTTTAGTGGGGTCCAGAAAGGAAATTACTTTTATGGTGGTTTGGCTTGAGAAATGGTTGACCTCACAAACCATTTACCTAATCAAGCAAAGACCAACCAATGGTCAAAGATCAAAATTCTTCTCTTTATAGTCAACGATTAAAGTTTGATGTTAGAAGTCGGATCACAAGGAAAAAAAAAAAAAGAAAGAGATTTTTTTTAATTTTAATTGTGACATATATATCATGTATGTTAGTACCTACATACATAATATATATTCAAGGTATAATAATGACTATTAGATTGATTCATATTCCAGACGAGAAAGAAGACAACTGAAAGGATTAACTTTATATTTGGTCTTTCACCAATGAAGGGTCAAAGGAAGTACTTGAATCATAGTCAGTGTAATTGGGCTATTCAATTTCTGTTTTTCTATGAGAAATAAAGGAGAAGAGAAGAGGAAGAACAATATATTTATCCAAGAAAATGGAAAAGAAGCAGTATATGAGAAACAAGTTGTTAATGGGTGTTGGGCTCGATGGTTATAAGGAGTGAAGTTCATTATTACATTTCATCTCTAATTAGGATTGAGTCTTTTTTATTCACTCAATTAACTTAAAGAAATATTGTCCAATAACATTATAAACAAAGATAATAAGATGAAAACTCTTGAACCTTTATTAAGGAACAAAGTTATATATATTACAAGTGTATCACTTTAGATATTTACATATTTAATATGGAACATTTATTTACATAAAAACAAATACAACCAATCTCTAAACACTTCCTCCTAAAATAGAGCAAAAATATTTAGTTATGCTCAATTTGTTGAAAAACAAAAAGTTTTTCTCACTTTTATTTAATAACCTTACAAAAATATTTGCAACTTATTCTTCTATTTAAACATGAGTAAGTGTAATAAGTCTTTGCTAAAGTTTCTTATTAAGAAAATGACAATCAACCTATTTATGATTAGTTCATTCTTAGAACATTAGATTCGAAATAAGGTGACTAGTAATTTAATTTGCACACATTATTCTTATGTTTGTACTTTTAATTTCAAACCTTTCAAGAATTTATTCAATCCATATTAATTCACAAATAACTTAAGTGGTAACCTTATATTCTAACTTTACATTTGACATGGACATCACTAGTTTTTTTATTTTTTTCCACAAGATAAGATTGCATCCAACATATACACAATAACTAGTAGTAGACTTGTTATCATTAAAAGATCTAACCTAATCAGTAATAAAAAACTAAACCAATTGTTTTCTTTAACTACTTAAGAATGTATAGCACAACATGCCAATGAAGAACTTAATAGGATAACATGAATCCACTCATTATACTCATAACAAAGGTTATATTCAGTGCTATTAGTCTAAGATAGTTTAAGTTGGCCAATTATTTGCTTGTATTTATATGGATGCTTATATAGTTCTTTATCATATGATACAAGTTATAAATTTAGATGCATAAGAGAATCTATCGACTTTGCTTCCAGCAAACATGTTTTGATTGATAAATCTAACATATATTTCTTTTGACTTAAAGTCTTACTTAAATTGAGCTGCTTTAATGCCTAAAAAATAGTTCAATTGTCCAAGATCCTTAGTTTGAAAATGTTTATGAAAAAATTATTTTAAAGACTTTATTCCTACAAGTCACTTCTAATTATCCTAAAATTATCCACAGATACCCTAAACAATATACTCCTTACATTAAAACTTTGTGAGAATACAAAATGATCACCATTACAACGAGAAAGGCCAAATTAAGTAAAGACCTCACAAAACTTGTCAACCCAAGCCATTAGAGACTATTTGATTTCATAGAGAGATTTCTTCAACCTGCACACTTAACTAGACTCCTTATTGGCAACAAACAGTGGTTAGGCAATCGTTGGGACGTCACCCTTACCCCTCTCGCTTTCCAATGTATGAAACATCTTTTGGGAGCATTAGTGGCCATATGTATACTTATCACTACATTGGTAGCATATTTTGGCCCTTCAATTTCTTTTACAACATATGGTTTAGTAGCAAGGTTCCCTTAGATGAGCCTTGAGCTCTCTTAGTTGCTGGTGTGGTTACATCTGTTTGTAATTTGACTGCTCTATTTGAAGTACTCCACTTTTCCCTTCTTCTAATAGTATTTATAGTTACCTCCTATAAGGCTGTAAACTTGAAGGCCTCTTAAAGAGTGGTTAACTAGAGCATCTATGCCACCAATTGAATCTCATGGTTAAGCCTACTTGAGGAAGCTTAAAATAAAGAATGGTTCAATAAACAAAAGATTTCCAACTTGTAATAAGTAATGAAGCTTCTCAAAATGCTTCTAGTATGCTCTCACCTTTGTTGTCTATTATAACTTATGAAACTCCTTAATGGCATCTAGCTATGAGGGATCCTTAAAATAGTGGCAAAGGTCTTACTCGAATAGGGCCCATATTTTGTTGGCTTTAACTACTAACTAACCCTACAATCAAATATCAACCCTGTTGTCCATATGTATGGCCAAGGTTTTCATCCTTTTATCCTCTACCATATAATAGTGTAGAAAATAAGAATTACACTTCCTCAACCACACTTATGGATTTTCATCATCAAAATTTGTAGTTTTAATTTTAGTGGCTTTGGTAGTAGTCTTAAATTCCTAATGCATGGTAGTTCCCTAACAAAACTTCCCTTGCCTAAGTCTGAGTGCTGAATTCTGGGTGATCGAAGGGTACTCCTCCCTGAGCAAAGTTATTTAGCATTCTTACTGCCCTTTCCTTATCCGTGTACTAGAATTATGCTTATACAATGAGAGTTTCCACCATCACTATATTGCTACTTTAGTTTTTGCCCAGACACTCTCAATAAGCTGCCTTTCTAATACTTGTAATTAGTTAAGTAGAGACTCCAATAATTGAAACTTCTCTGTTAATAACTATATCAACAGCTTATGTTACTGAAATTGCTCATCCATTACCTTAAGTCTCATGTTCTCCATTATATTTAAATTACACTTCCTTTTTAGAGTTAAAGTGTTGCCTAAGGTCAGTACTCTGATACCAAATTGTTAAACTTGTTACAAAAAGGAAAGGGATTTGTGGACAAATTATATGTGTGTGAAAGTGAGAAAGAGAAGGAAAGATAGAAAGAGAGAAAGCAATTAAAGAAAAAAAATAAGATTTTAAATTAATTCATTATTAGTTAACCTCTTATGTATTGGTATATATATATATATATATAAACCTCTAGTGGGCACCCATTATATACTACCTAACATATTAATCTATACTATTAGTTTACCTTTTGTCACTAGTAATGGACTTAAAGTATAGATCTTAACATAATAATGACCATTAATGGGCACCAAGTAAACACACCGGTGACCACTCTAGCTAAAAGCCCATCCAAACAAAGCTAGCCTACTACAAAGATTGTTGACACCTAGTTTATCCTTAAACAGAAAGTTTTATACCTTTTTTTTTATATATAATTCTTAGCTTGGATTCTTTTGAATGGATTTTATATATT
Source organism: Bruguiera parviflora (assembly GCA_019804595.1). Taxonomy (NCBI): domain Eukaryota; kingdom Viridiplantae; phylum Streptophyta; class Magnoliopsida; order Malpighiales; family Rhizophoraceae; genus Bruguiera; species Bruguiera parviflora. The sequence goes on from CM034053.1 coordinate 2,107,253, forward strand.
ATATATAATTTTAGATCTTTGGCTCTATAAGCCAATTAATCATGAAAAACTCAATTTTTTTCTAATGGGTATTTGTTATTTGATGGATCTTGAACTAAGTTTTTGTCGAGATGGCTTTTTATTACTTGATTTATTATGTTCCAATCTTAGTCTTAATTTTTTAGTCAAAAAATCAAAGTAGGAAGCACTAATGTTTGTTTCTCTAATATAGTTAATTAGCAATTTCACTCCATTTCCAATGCCAAAGACTCAAATTAACTAGGTTACATAGAAACTCTACTCTAATTTATAGAATAAAGACAATAAGTAGTTTGACAAGAAACCTTCTAAGCATATAAGTGTTCATTTGACAACTAAATTATGTGTTCATTAAGCAATAATGGAATTGAGTGAACCCATAAAAAGACATCTTTCTTAGGTAGTCTTGCACAACTATACAATTGTTGGCCCTTAACTCTATTGTATAATATATAAGGATATTATTGTATACATACAAACAAAGAATGAGTGGAATGTGTATTGATTTGTAATGTGCAAATGTTAACAATTTTCTCTTATTTCTTAGGTATTTTTATAAGATTTATAATTCTTTTCCTAAATATAGGTTGTCTTCTTCAAGCAAAAGAGGCTTCGCACACCATATTGCACAACCTAAGAAGAAGGACTTACTTCTCAAATTGCTATAATGGATGACTAACTAAGGATATATTGTTGATTCATCAATAAGAAACCTAGTCCTTAGAAATTCTCACTTATTTGGTCAGCAATTCATTATAAAGATCTTGTCTAAGTAGCACATGATGTCAAAAGTCTTGAAATCTCATTAAACAATTAGTATATAAGAACTCTGGAATTAAGGTACAAGTATCAAATTTGAAAATTATGATCCTTTCACTTTAGGAATTTAGCATTTTGAACTCATTCACTCCTGCAATGTATTCATTTTCTAATTAATACCTTATTTTTTTGGTAATTTCTTTTCTTCATAATTGACCTGATCGGGCCAACCATTTATCCACTAGATAAGCCAATGACCTAATGACCTAGTCATCTCTCCAAGTTAATGTTTAAGCTGAGTTTTATAATTATAATACCAAGTATTACGTACCCCTATAATGAAAATGATTAAATATAATGCTTTAATTACATTAGTGATGTACTTTAACTTATTAAACTCAATACTTGATATTGTATCAAGTGTGGAGTTAAGTTTTCATTATGAGTGATTTGTATTTATGGGCTTGAGACTCATCTCTTACGATGTCTTATTCACTATATTTCTTGTTAATCTTTTATTAAAAGATCGTCATGTTTTAACTTAATCTCATAAAATCAACCATAATCACTTTATTTATGATCAAGTTTCTCACATAGTTATATCTAAGTCCAATGTGTTCAAATTTATCATTATATACTTAAATATACACTTTTATTAAAGTTACAGCAATTTCATAGTGTATATAAATGGGTGCTATTGGTTGTTGCCAAAAGGTAATCTCATAAAGCAAATTCCTTAACTATTATACTTCTTTATTTGTTAAAACTAATGCTATAAATTTTTCAACCAAACTAAAATTTGCTATCCAAGTTTGTTTCTTAAAACCCTAAGAAATTATACCTTTACCAAACATGAAAATCCATCCACTAGTCAACATATAATTTTATTTATTAGTGATCTAATTAGGATCTCAATGTTTCTCTAAAATAAAAGGGTAACTAATATAACTTATACCATAATTCTTTGTTTTCTTTAGGTATTTTAAAATTCTACTTACTTTATACCAATGTATGTCATTTGGATTATTCATGTAATTACCTATTTTCCTAATCATATGGGCTATGTTTGGCCTTATACATGTTATTATACATTAGATATTCTATCACTTTGACATATTCGAATTATAATACTGGACTTATAACATTCTTGGTAAAATTCATATTGTGATCAAATTAAGTAAAGGTTAAAATATAATTTAAATGATTAAGTTTATCAAGAATTTTTTCAATGTAATGCAATTAAGTAAGCATTATACTCTTTTGATCTTGTAAGAATTTATTTCTAAAATTGACATTTGTCTCACATATATCTTTTATATTGAAATTACTAAACAAAAACATTTTGGTAACTTTTACATGTTTTAAACTAATTTCAAAAATTAACATGTTATTCACATACAAATAGATAATAACATTTTTTCCTTCTTTGAATTTACTATAAATACATTTATTTGATTGATTAATCTTGAATTCATTAGTAAGTACCACCTGATCAAATTTTTGGTGTCATTACTTAGGTACTTATTTTAGTTCATATAAAGACTTAACCAATTTACAAACCTTTTTCTCTTGACTAAGTAAAACAAATTTCTTAAGTTGTTCTATAAACATTTTTTCTTCTAATTCATCATTTACAAATGTTATTTTTATATTCATTTGATTAATTACTAAGCTATGAATCAAAGAAAGTGTAATAAGTAGTTTGATTATGACAATTCTAGCCACTAGTGAATATGTATTGAAATAATTGACATCATCCTTTTATTTAAAGTCTTTCGTAACTAGCCTAATTTTAAACCTATTAATAATTTCATCAATTTTATTTTCTTTTTGAAAATTAATTTACATTTAATTGGCTTTGAACTAAGTGGGAGGTTTACCAATTTTTAAGTCTTGTTACCCATAATTGAATTCATTTCATCATTTAGTGCTTCATTCTAAAACACAACATCTTATGATTTCATAGTTTCACTAAATGTCTTAAGATCATGTTTAATATTAAAGTGGTATGAAATTTGATTACTCATTGATTCTATTGTTCCTTTTACTAGGAATATAAAAAAATCAAAGTCAAAAATTTTACTTTCTTTACTCTTTTACTCTTACGAAATTCAATAACTTCATTATTTTCATTTTCTTTTACCAGTGCATCATTTTCCTTATCAAGAATTTGTTTTGTTCTAAAATTTTAGAAATACAGATGACTATAATTTCATAAAAAATAGCATCTCTCGATTTTATGATTGTGTTAACAAATATAAAGTTATTATATTTGATGACCATAAATTGATAAGTCTTGCTATTGTGAGCATATCCTAATAAGATACACTTGATTTTCCATTTACCCAACTTTTTCTTTTTGAGTTTAGGAACTCTAACAATTGCTTTACAACTCTAAACTCTTAAGTAATTAAAGTTTGACTTCCTTTTATTTCAAAATTCATATAAGGTCATTTTGTTCTTTTTGGTTAAAACTCTATTCAAAATATGACATAATATAAACAATGTCTCATCCTAAAATTCTTTGTTTAAATTAGAATTTAACAACATGACATTAACTATTTTTATTAATGTTTAATTTTAATATTTAGAAATACCATTCTATTGTAGTGTACATGGAATAGTTGTTTGATAAATGATTCCCATACACTTAAAAAATATAATATCATAATATTTTCGTTCTTAATCAAATTATAAGTATTTAATAACATATTTATATTGTAATTCAATTTCAAATTTATACACTTTAAAACTTTCAAGCACTTCATGTTTAGTACAAAACAAATAAATATAGTAGAATTTAAAGTAATCATCAATAAATATTATAAAATATCTTTTCTTCTTTAATGTTGGTATGTTATGCAAATCACATATATTACTATAAATTAATTCTAACATACTTAAGGATTTTTGAATGCTTAAAAATATACTTTTAGTTATTTTTGTTACAAAATAATTTTTCCCGTGTTATGCAAATCACATATATTAGTATGAATTAATTCTAACATACTTCAGTATTTTTGAATACTTGAAAATACACTTTTAATTATTTTTGTTAACATATTAGTTATGTATTTATCTTTGAATATATCAAAATGTGGCAATAATTCTAATAATTCTTGGGAGTAAGTTTATATTTATATTACTAACATATCACTTTAGTTTTGTACATATATAACATAGGACAACTATTTACACAAAAACAAATAGACTCACTCTCTTAGCAAACAGCTTAGAATATTCTTGGTCACAGTAAAATATTATCCTATTGGCCAAGTTAACACTAAGTACTTGAAAAGAGCCAATAACAGTTGGGCTCTTGGATTAAAAGTTGAACTTATGCTTTGCATCAGAAGTTAAGAAATCCAAAGAAAACAGAATGAGTAAAAGCAGCAAAAATTTCACTGCCACAGCTTGTAAAGCTGGTGCATCTTGGCATTACAAAAGGCCTAGACATGTACACCATTCTTGCCATATCTTGAAATTCATCCAAAACTGAGATTTCCAATTTTGGCTAACAACACATTATCCTTTATTCTAACTGCTCCTTTGTTGTTCTTTTTTGTCCTTTTAATGACCAACAACATTTTGAGATCAAACTATCAAGGCAAAGCCTTTCCACTGTTTTGTCTCATTATGTTGATGCACAGGAGCAGTGCATAACAATTCACAGTTGGAGATACTAAGGGTTGGGTCGTTCCGGATAATACCAGTGTTAACAGCTACAAACAATGAGCAGAAAAAAAAATGCGATTTCAGACTCCTTATGTAAGTTCTCTCTATTCTCGACATTGCCTTTTCTTTTCCTGGTAAAAAACAGCGTCTCAAATCCTCCCATATAACAAGCGTCTTTTATGGCATCAATTGCCAGTCTTTGCCTACAACCCTGGCCAATACTCAGTGCTTCAAGTAACTGAAGAGGATTATGCCTATTGCACTTCTGCATCACCTCTCAAAAAAGTACAGAGATGGCCAGACCATCTTCACATTCAATCGGTCCGGGCCTTACTTGTTCTTTAGTGGAAACAAAAACACCTGTCGCAGGAATGAGAGAATTGTGACAGTTGTTTTGGCTAATAGAAGCAACCATTCTTCAAATACTGACCAAACAACAGCAGCAGCTTCTCCTCCTGTCCCGAGAGTCAATTGGCACAGCCCCTTGACCTGCACCAGCTGGTGAGAGGGCTCCTCCTTCAGGAACGGTAGAGATAAACCCCACTCCGGCTCCGGCAAGCGGAGCTCCGAATGCGGCATCTTCCATATACGTCAGTTTCTTTAGTTCCATTGGAGCATTCTTCGCTTCATCTCTAATTCTAGCTCATTGATTTGAATCGGGGTTGACATTGATGGTCGTTTTTTATCAGATACGAAATAAGGTGAGAATTTGTGTACCGCTAGGTACGGTTGTTCATGCAACGAGTTTGCAACATCATTCTGATGATTAAAATTGAGAGCAACTGTGTGACCTTAAATAATTCTTAAAATGATCCAACTTAAAAATGCTTGATGAAACCTAAACTGGGGAGAACCCTAACATCATTCTTGCAACAAGGACTCTCTTTGAGCAGAAATCACAACGTTCCCTCCATTCTGCGTCCAAGTCTTGACGGTTTGGGGCATACAAACAAGCAAATTGCAATGGCTTCTTCTGTAGCGGTGTCTTGATGGCGTAAATTTCAGAATCACATTCATGCCTCATTCCCTACTTAGAAAGCAAGGATACATTTTGATTGATGTCGCCAATCCTTCCTCATGTATGGAGCGTAAGAAATTTCGGTGTTTATACAACTATTGACTTTCCGCTTCCTATCAAAAATTTTTTCCTAGCTCAACCTTTTTCATTATCCTAATTGTGTTGTGCAAAATTGCATCCAGTATCCCAGCAACCTGAAACAACAAGGAAAGTATATCAAAAGAATGTCTAACTAACGGCAATGAAGGTAGACTATAACCCCACAAAGGTAAAGACTAACCGTGAAAACACCCCCAATTATAGCACAGACATTAGTGATGAAATGCGAAAATGACTTCGGATTTTCTGTTATTAAAACCTGATTTCATAAGTACAGAAAAGGTGTCAGAAACAAATGCAGAATCAGAGTAGTGGAAGTATAGTGAACACTCAATGTTGGAGGGCAAAAAGGGCATAACAAGTCATAGTGTTTTTTTTTTTTTTTTTTTGGTGATAAATAACAAGTCAAGAGTAATTTTCTCAACCTGCATGGGAGAGAGCTCAAAATGGAACTTTGCAACTGGTATGTATACACTCTTCGCTAAACTGCTATGGGCTGTGTATTCATACTCCTCAATTAATTTATGTTCACCAGAACCTCTTCCTCTAAACACCTCGGTTTTAACAACTTGAAGATAATGCTCTATCTGCAAATATAAATTAGAGCTTCTGTGTTATGGGCTGTGCATGAGTACATACAGATAACTTCTATTCAGCATGGTTGGCTCAGCTGACAACACAATGAAATGCTTATTGCCAATACTGCAGCAACCATGATCAAAGCTAATAAGAACAAGAACAGAACAGTCACATGCAAGTGATAAACTTACAGTAACATTTGCATCTATAGCTCGGTGATTAATAAAGGTTCGGCCATTTAATCTGTCGTGGCTTCGACCGAGATAAGGAATCAATTGCTTCGCATCACTCATCATCTTGGGAGAAACCTTCATGCCAAATGAAAGATGGGATATGACATGTGACATGTTCATTTGAGAAGTATCAAATGAATGGGCTCCTGAACGAGCTGCAAAGATGAGGTTTCCTGGAACCTGCAGATCACACAGCTCATACCTTAAACTAAAGAACTGTCAAACAAGTGAAAAAATGAGTAATAAGAAGCATTCCTATCAGGCTCAATTTACAGGTCCAAATGCAATATGATAGCCAAGAGATACCGTGAGGAAAAGATTACAATATTGGTCTAAAATCTTGGGGCCACTGAACGTATGATGCTGAATATAAACCATAGCGCAACATAATTTAAAGAAACACGCTGGTTAAGCCATACAAATTTGTGATCCTTAAGGCCATAAATATGATCCCATTGATTTTTACATGTGAAATGAAGCTTACCTTCTTCACACGCACATACCCTTCAATTCTGCACCCTCCAGTTGTGGGCGCTGGTCTTTTGGCATTATTTGTTGAATTTTCGTGTGTACCCTCATGAGCTGATCTGTGAGATTCCATTGGAATAGGCACAACCAAACTCTCCATTGTCTGCATGGAATAATACTTTTCAAATTAGCTGGTTGAGCTCCCACCTAATTGGAAGTATACAAGTAATGCATAGACAAGACTTGCATCCACAAATTAAATCACGGAAATTTTGGATTAAACTTGGAACAGAAGACAAAATAATGCATACCTTAATCAGGCTCTCTGTATCACGATCACCATAATAGGATTCATGATCATGGTGTCCATGGTCATCCCTATGATAGTCAAATGTCAGATAACAAGTTTGAATAAAATAAGCAGTAATGTCATAAACACTGAACCACCTGATCTGATATTAGTAAACAAGACAGTGACATGAGGAAATTTTAACCACAAGAGCTCTATCAATCAATTATAGTTGTTAGAAAAGAACAAAAGTGTAGTGGGAATTGCCTTCACATAAACCATCCATGGACAAGGTTGTTAAATATGGTGCAGATAAACTATACAACACAGAGGATCAAGAATAAAGAGAGGATTTTGCTAACCTAACATCACTTCCTTTACGAAAAATACGAATTGATGGATATCCTTGAATGTGATGCCTGAAAACTCATGATAGGTATCTGTCAATAAAAAATAAGAGCAGTACTCACAAAGCTACATTGTCAGAAAAGGAGAGAAAATCAGGAATCAGGATACATAATTTGTAGAAAAGCTAGAAGGCAACAAAAACTAACAGCATTAATAATCACACAAACATAAACAGCATAATGGATCGTAATGTGCCAGCCTATAGACTAGGGAATGCCATGTATATAAATATATATATATATATATATATATATATATATATATATATATATATATATAATCCCATAATCCCACAATTTGTAAGAAAGCTAGAAGGCAACAAGTAACTAACAACATGAACAACCACACAAACACAAACTGGATTATGGATCGTAATGTACTGGAATATCAAAGTTAAAGTACTTTCGTACACATTGTAAAGTCATGTTTTCAATCCAGTGGAACATCAACTTAGCAAGTGAGAGAATATTATCTAGAAAGTACCTCCTGCACAATTCACTTTCTTCAGTACAATCAACCTTTCCCAATAGAATGCGCCCATCTATTTCTGGATCATATCTATTGCAAAAAGGGACATGCAAGAATCATAAAAGCATAATGTAAAATTGAAGATTTTTAGTCTATCTTAAAAAGATGATACAAGAAGCTAGTAGAACATGAAGAAGAAAAAACATAAAGTTGCAGAGGAAGTACCTCTCTCTTATAATTTTAGCTGTCTTTTCCCAAGAAGGTTTCTGCAAGAGGAATACAATAAGGAATGTGACATTGAACAGACAACAACTCTTAGCTCACTAGATGGATCTCTATGATTTCTTTATTAAAAACCAGTTATTGCTCAGCTACTAGACAAAAAGCCAAAAAAGTATGGTCTTGTTAAATGTTTTCAAGGCCCATTTGAGAAAAGACCATTTATTCACCACGGAAATTAATGGATTATGGATCTTAGACAGAGAAGAAATGGTAAAACTGAAAACATCACGTATTAAAACAGTATCAACGTTAAGCAAGACATAAAAATTTCGTAGTGACAGTTCTTATATCTATGCAAGAAAAGTGATTGGAACAATTTTGAACTCTTCCAAACTGAATTTTGGAGGACATTGGTGAATCCCACCCTGGAGCAACAACTAGATAGGGCCTTTAATGGAAATAGGAATGACTATCAGTAAAAAGATAATGTACTTATCATTGAATCTCTGTAAATTCCCTCTGGAACAGCAATATTACATTCCAGTGTCGTAATGTAAAGACCAAAAAAGAGCAGAGATCTAATCCTTCCAAAGTAAATTTAGAAATAACCATGTTACTGGGTTCTTGTAAGAGTAAGTTCAGTCACTATACTGAAGGTGTAATAACTCATAACAACTGCAGAACTTAATATTCTAATCTGAACACCAAGAGTCTTTGCCAGAAGTTTTCAAGCCAAATACAAGCAACAGGTCACAATAGAATTACCAGGCGAGTGCTCCAATAGCACCAGGGAGCATAAAAATTGACTACCAAGATCGGATACCTGAAAGGTAAGTTATCAAGGGCTAAATTCAGGTACAACTACAAATCATAATTGGAAAATCTTCATAACCCAAGAAAGAACATTAAAATATTCATAACTCAGAATTGGGTCACTCACTGATGAGAGTATTGGTCAAAATTTCGAGCATTCAGAGGTACAGAACCTTCAACAGCTTGTTCATCAACATCATCTCCATGTTTGATGTAATGAGAAACTGGTCCTGGGTGGAACTCAGAGCCAGTGGGCTTTAAATCATGATCAATAGAGAATTTACGAATTGTTTTTGTTATATTCAACCTGTTCTGAAAACAAGATGAAAAATATCAGGCCAGTCCGGGTGACTAAAAATAATAGAGAAAAATCACATTACAGTCTGATTAATCTCAAGGATCGTATATCAGTGGTGAACATGCAGATGATGCCTCTCTTCAACTTCACCTATCAATGGATATGTGTATGCATTTGTGGGCATGTGCATACAAGTACCTTATCAGGTAAATACATGGCATCCATAAAAGCAGATACTCTAATCTCAAATAAGAGCATTATGGCACCCCATACGCAAACAAATAAATAAATAGGATCCAAATCCAGTGTGTTTAACAATCAGTAACAATGTATATAAAAAAAAAATCCAATAAGTAGAAGTAAACAAAAAACCGTAAAGGCATCAGTGTGCCCAATCTAGTTTAGTACGCAAGTCAAATAACAATATTGTAACCATCTTCAAGTATTTCGTAAACATTTAAGTCAATAAGAGATTTCTTTTTTCTCTTTCTTTTTTATCCCATAACAAATGACAATAGATGGCAGGACTAATCTTAGGTTCATCAGTGTTTCCATAACTGACTGAATTAAACCATAAAATGGCTACTTCACTGGTTGAACCCATTAGATATCTAAAAGCTAAGAACACATCACAATCACAATCACAATCACTTTCCTAAAAGAGTTCTCGGCACCCAATTCATATCCTACAAAAATTAGATTAAAGAAGTAGCTTCAAACAGTTAATGTTCTCCATGGAAAATATTGGGAGATGCAACCCATCAAGTTCAAAAAAAAAAAAAAGAACTTACAGTTCCCAATATATCACTCACGTCAACTGATGCAAATTCACATGAAAGGGCAGGAAAACTGAAATCCAATTCAACAAGCTGTTAGTCAACCAAATTATATTGGAAATAATATAAGCAAGAAAGTAGAAAATGATGTCCTTTTTGAGTTCAGTGGTATGGCATTGGTGACAAGAAACACTGCTGAGAGGGGAAGAAATACCTTTGAAGACAGGCAAAGGAAGACTGCTAAGAAAACAGTAGAAATAAGGTCTACAACCATATCAGGTTCATAAAATATTAAACCAGATATGGCATAGAACTGATTTACAGTTTTTTTTTTTTTTTGTCATAGAAAATGGACTATTTGAAACAACATAATTGGAAAGGATAGTATCCCATGAATAATATTAGCAGCATGCAATGGTAATGGAAACAAGATAGCATTGCTTTGAAGCAAATGAGCTTGATTATCAAACCTAAGCTAGGACCTAGATGCAAGAGACTTTAGCACCAGCTTGACAGTACTTTAGCTCTCTAGACATTCTCACATTATTATGGATACTAAGTGCATTTTAGCATGCCCATTACTAGCATTTAATCAATGCTCTTCAACTAACTAATGTTAAAACCAGGCCAAGGAATTGTGTCATAAGAATTAAGTTATTCAATCCAAACTTTAAAATCAGTGCACAAACCTACAATGCTATTGATGCACAAATTCAGAAGAAAGCTCAAATGCTAGCACAAATTAAATGCTAAGTATTTTAAAGAAAGAAAGCTAAACATTTAATTAAATTTGCCTGTTCTTCAACAGGAAAAAAAAAACCATAGAGAGAGAGAGAGAGAGAGAGAAAGGATTTGCAACACTTGCATGTGTCAAAACTTGGGTCAAAATAAGGCATATATAGAATAAAGTTACCTGATATTGAAATCGATACGCAAGAAATCCCCATCAGAGCTGTTGTCAACGATTACTGACGTAGAGGTACTGACAGCCAGATAATTACTCAGTTCCTGCAAAATAAATGTAATAATTCCCACAAAGATATAACACAAGAAGACTGTAAGATTCCAAACAATTGCTATTGATACCAAATATAACTTAAACATAAAGCACAAAGAATAGCAAACAGAGATATAGCAAAGCTAACAAAGTTAAAATGGACTATCCAAGGCACCGAAAAAAATTTAGACACTCTAAATAGAGCCCATAAATATTGGCGAAGGAAGAAGCTACCTACCATTCCAAACAAAAACAACATGGATAAGGCAGCTACAATGGATAATCCTGCCCCTGACAGTGATGCTTCAGTCAAGTCTCTTGGAATTTTCCTGCAGAAAGAAAATATTAAGCAACATGCACACACTGTTCCCAATGTACCATTACCACCAACAATTGCAACGTTATTATACCACACCAAAGTCAAAGTACTAAAGAAAGGACATAGCAAGAAAAACTGTGGCAAAGATGGCAGTATAAGAAATTCATTTGGAGTCAACGTGCCAAGGAATTGGAGGACATGAATGAACCAATAGAATCACAACATTACTAGCTGAGATTTAGGCTGTATCTCCCATATTAAATAGAAAGACGATTGAAAATTTTTAATCAAAAATCTCGTTTTTTCAATATGCGGCCTGTCAGATTTGCTTCAACTCCCGGATGTATGATTTTCGTGGTCTAAGGACACGAATGGATTAATCGAAAATTTAAGTATAAAACCCTTAATATTCCTAAAAATCACTTAGTCCAAGTCAAGGATCAAGACCACCAGGAGAATCTAAAGCAATTTCAGCTTCAAAAGCACAAAACCCCGGTCAAACTACGAACACACACCTCACACGATCCATTAACCAAACGTTCTGTCACAACATAAAACATTTTCAAAGAATACAAAAAAAAGAGGAGGAAAATCCAAGATACTAATAGTGAAATTAATTCACACTCCAGATCCACAAAATATAAAAATGCGAAAACCAAATACACCTTACGTCCACCATCCAAGATTCACATCAACGTACAAACCTACGGGCCTGAACGTAACTCTCTCTCTCGAATCCAAAACGACGGATTTGACACACAAAACTATAGAAACTATAAACGTAAACATCTACAACGTCTAACTTCACAGAGAGAGAGAGAGAGAGAGAGAGAGAGAGAGAGAGAGGTTGTCAGAGTATCGGAAAAGAATGGAGAGTGGAGTGACCTGTAGAAATCGACAGATTTCAGTTTGCTTGTGGAGATCATGGCTTCTTCACTGACTGATTGCGCAGCGAGTAAGCGAGCACGAGCGCTAGAGATAGCGAGAGAGAGAGAGAGAGAGAGAAGAGAGCTCGAAACGCAGGAAGCGAGCGCACGAGCAGATCCGTTTGATTGAGAGACGGGGGGGGGCCACTCGTAATTCCGTTTACGCTTCTTTCCATTTATTTATTTATTGTTCTTACTCTCTCACTCGCTCCGTCTGCGTTTTATGCGGTTTTATTATTCTCCTTTTTTTTTTCAATTTAAATAAAAAAATTAAAAATAATAATAAATTTTTAGTAAATAATTTTTATCAAGAGCAGAGAGTCGACGGACTGAGGCAGAGACGAGCACCCCATAAATTTTTAACTGTTTACTTGATATTTGAATCGTAATAAATATTATTATTTTATAAAATGTGACACGAACAGAACACGGGGGGCGTCCACCCACCAAAGTTACGGCTGCGCGAACAAGGCCAGGCCGAATTGGTTTCTCTTTTATCTGATTCCCGACTGAATCTCTCTCTCTCTCTCTCTCTCTCAGAGCAAACTTGAACCAACAAAATTTATATTTAATATTAAATAAATAAATAATTTAATATATTTTTATATAATTATATATTATATAAAAATATCTATATATAAAAAATAAAATATAATAAAATTAATTTTTTAATATTAATAAAAAATATTTAAAAATATCACAATTAAAATAAATAAAATATAAATTTTAATTTAAGTAAACGATAAATTATAAAAATAGAGTTTATGCATAATAAAAAATACAAAGAATAACAGTAAAGTGAGTAGACCAAGGTATTACCAAGAATTGATTGGCTATGTATACCATATAGGTAATGTCTAGTTAAATAACAATAAAATATAATAGGCTCTCAACTAGTTGTCAATAAAAAGTAAAATCTTTCAATGTTGTGCCAGTGCGAGAAAATTTGACATTGTATTTAAGAAAAATAGAAAAAATTTTGTTATCACTAATCACTGTTCTAGTGAACAAATTTAATGCATATTTAGTTTCAAATAAATAATATCCAATAACATCAAAAGAAATTTCTATTCTAAAAAAGTAATTGAGTAAGGTAAGATATTTCATCTTAATTTATTAAGAAAGATACCTTTTGAACTCATTAATATCTTGTAAATTATCTCCTATAATAATTATATCATCAATATAAATTAAATGTAAAATAATTTCTTTTGCACTTTTACAAATGAATAAGATAGTGTCGTAATAACTCGAAAAAAAAAAAAACCAAACTAATGCATAAAGGTACTGAATTTGGCAAACCATGCCCAACATGCTTGTTTAAAACCATAAAGTGCTTAATGGAGATGACAAATTCTATTCAGTGAATGGTCATATCTAGGGAATGGAACAATTTTCAATTAAATCGGCTTATAGAGCTCTCTGGCTGAAATGCCCAGTCTGGAAAAATCCGGAAGTTGCGTATCTCAGAATGCTCGAGCCGCTTCTTTTGGCAGCTCAGTCACAGGAGAATTATGACCAAGTACGAGCGCTGGAATTCAAATTCCAGACGAATAAAAAAAGCAACTCAATCAGAGCGAAAATAATAATAATAATAATAATATTAAGAAGAAATTCGAAATAACTTTACAAACCGACGTCGTTTCTTGACGTATTGTCATTGTCAGAAATTTATATTCCATACAAAGAAAGAAAGAAAGAAGCAACTCAATCAGAATCAGGGTGAGAAAGAAAAAAAAAATAATGGCGATGCTAATCAGGGCCATCAAATCCTCCGCAACTCTCTCACGATTTTCCTCTCCACCATTCGTTTCTAGATCTGTAAGCTCTCTTTCATCTCTCTCTTTTAACAGGATATTAAGAAGATTTTTTTTTTTTTAGTTATTCCTTCTTTCGAAACGATTTTGGGATACAATGATCAGTTTGTATTTTCTTTGATTTTAACTTACAAGTAGGTTAGCACGCTGGTTCTAGCGGAGCACGAGGGCGGCGCGATCAAGGCTCCGTCAGTGAGTGCGGTGGAGGCCGCGAAGTCTTTGGGTGGCGACAACGCCGTTTCTGTGCTGTTGGCTGGCTCAGGGCCTTCCCTTCAAGAAGCTGCGGCTCGTGCTGCCTCTTGTCATCCTTCTATTTCTCAGGTTTCGTATTCTTTTCTTTAAATTTGTTTTTTCCTTCAAAGTTTTCATATGCTTTTGGTCTTGATTATAATATCTACTATTGGCAAGGCATTATTTGGCTTGTTTTTGTACATTTGTGAGGAAAATTACTCTGTAGATTGATTTTATCACAGGGCTTGTACACTAAATTCCATTGACATATGGCTCGATTTTGCTGAGCCATGAAGTTATTTAATCGCTTGCTACACCACTGGGACACAAGAATGTATATATGTACGTATAGTTGCAAATTTATCCACACATGTGTATGCGCATGTGCACGCTCGCATGCATGTGTGTAATAATTTCTTGTTTTGTGTAACTTTGCGATCAGACTGTGCTGTATGAAGGGAAGAGTTTAGCATGAAGCCTGAAGAATTTTTTGTGTTGAGGCTCTTTTGTAGGTATTTGTAGCAGATTCAGACACTTTTACACATCCACTGGCAGAACCTTGGGCTAGGTTAGTGCATTTGGTTCAGCAGAAAGGTGGCTACACGCATATAGTTGCTGCTTCAAATTCATTTGGGAAAAACATACTACCGCGTGCAGCTGCACTTCTAGATGTTTCTCCAGTTACTGATGTTATTAGTGTGTGTAGTTCCAGTCAATTTGTGAGGTAAATTCTGTGCTTTCCCTGCTTGAGTTTCTTAATGGTTAGTCTTTGGTGCTGAGACAGTTGTATGTTGAATGAGTTAGTATTGTTATTCATGTTATGATGGGTGTGCCTTGTCATTTTAGTGCTTTGCAATCTGCATGGAGGAGATCTAAAGTATCTCAATGACATGTTCACACACTTCTAGTCATGTATAGGGTGGCTGGCTCTTTAGTTTCATTGGACTGGGTTTTGGACATGGAAAACTGTGGAGCTACTTAATCCTTTATATAGCTTTCTGTACTTCTTGTAATCCTAAATTTTGTGCGAGTAATTGGTTCTCTTGTCAATCTCTACAACCAACACTGTAATTTTAAAGCCTATAGTCTCTAGTGTAACTTCAGCCTAGAAGAGGGTTAGCACTTCTGACTTTCACAAATAAAAGTAGTCCTAGACCCTACACAACCTATTTGTATGCCAAAGCAACATTAACTTTTGTATGTAAAGGTTGGTTACTTGAAAGATATGGCAGTATCCTCTACCAGTCAATATAGGTAGTTGCAAGAAATTGGGATGAAGGAATTCAACTTTTTAGACATGGGTTCTAGTTGTTGCTGTGCAGTCCTATTTCCTTGCTAGTATTATATGTCTTTATTTTGAGTTCTATATTGATTTTCAATAGCCTGCATTACTGGTTTGAGAAAATTTTTGGGGCAGATGGATCTGTCTCAGCCTTTTCATTTATTCATGCATAATGGCACAATGAGTGCAACTCTGTCAGCATGAGAGATTTAACTGGCTCAAGAGCTCAAAATGTTGTGTAGTGGAAATAAACTAACTGGTCCATATTTTCAGGTATACTTTATACCATGTTTAAATATGTTCTGAAGAGAACAATATTATTGTATTGTTCTGTTTTTTTTTTATTGGGTGGAGACAATATCCAGAAATCCAATAAAGTATTGATTTGACAACTTTTGAAGTTCACAACTTTCACAGGCTTCTGGCAACATTGTCTAATGATAAAGAGTTAATCTGGTTTAAAATAAATTTATTTGTGTATATGTTGCAGGCCAATTTATGCTGGAAATGCTCTTTGTACCGTGTGCTATACTGGCACCAACCCATGTATGTTGACCATCAGATCAACGTCCTTTCCCATACCTGCTCAGATTGCTGATTCAAAGTCTAATGAAGCTCCTATTTCCCAGGTTGATCTCTCAACCTTTGATGAAGGTCTGTTTGTCATTTTCCAATAATAAAGGCCTTTCTTAGCTAGTCTCTCCGTCATGACAAGGCTCATAATTCTCTTTATAGCTCTTACTGGTTCTTTTTGCACCATACGATGGTGGCATTTCTGGATTATTCTTTCATGTTGTTTTATTTGGCTAACAAGCATGCTCCTGTTTATACTCGATAATTTAATTGCAGATTCTGTTAGTAAGTCTAGATATGTAAAGCACACATCTCAAGACAAGGAACGGCCTGATCTTGGAAATGCACAAATTGTGGTCACTGGTGGCCGTGGGCTGAAAAGTGCAGAAAACTTCAAAATGATTGAAAAGCTTGCAGAAAAACTCGGTGCAGCAGGTAGTTTCTTCAGATGCATTTTGAAGTTCCCTCAAACCATGTATTTGGGGCCAATTTCCACATTGTGCATGTAAAACTTGTTCTGATTTGTAGAGGTTTCAAAGAATCTTTAAGCTTCCAGTTTAGGCCAGGATATATATGTCTGTGGCAAGACAGCATTTGGAACTTTTTGATGACAAATACTGTGATTAAATCATCTCCTCTCGGTAGGATTTTTCGACTAACTATTTTTTTAATCTCTAGTTGGTGCTACTCGTGCTGCTGTTGATGCTGGATTTGTTCCAAATGACCTCCAGGTACCTCATTTGTCAAGCTTAAAGCATATCTAGCAGTGGAAGCCATTCTCTGCTTGGATCCTAATTCTTTTGTTGTGTGCCTGTAGAATGATATTGACATGATTACCTCTGGCTAGTTTTCTTCTGCAAGCATTGAAAATTATTCATTTGCATTGCATCAAGAACACAGTTGCCTCAGAAGGGTAACATCATATTTATGTCTTTGATTGCCTCTGCTATTTGTGCCAGGTTGGTCAAACTGGCAAAATTGTTGCCCCGGAATTGTACATGGCTTTTGGTGTTTCTGGAGCCATTCAACATGTAGCTGGCATGAGAGATTCCAAGGTCATAGTTGCTGTGAACAAGGATGCAGATGCACCCATATTCCAGGTGACGGTGAAAGTCTCCCTTTCTGCCCCTTTGAGAGGTTCTTGATTTATAATGAAATGGTTATATGCTACCGTGTTACACAGTTCTGGAATCATTAAACACTAGTACAGGGTATCATAAACAAGTTTTCTGCGTCTTCTGTCAGTGCGGTTGCAGGATAGAAACTTGACTGTTATTGTTGATATAAAAATAAAGGTGAAGACAACACAACGCTGTCTGTCCCTCTGCTATCCCAAAGAACAACCTTAATCAATAGGTAGGACCCAAGGGTTGAGCAGAAGGGTATGTGATTGGTAAATATAAAGTACATGAGATCAGCTTATAATCTAATCGCAGCACGTGAGCTTAATTCTACTAGCATTGGATACCTCAGTTTGTCCTTGGGCTTCACCAATAACAGGAAACCTGGTATACTAGTGGTTGTCAATTTCTGTGTCACTTGCTCCACCAATTTGGGTTGTTTGTACTTTGTGGCACCAGTTGAGAGATGAGACTAGGAGTGTTCCTTCTGTAGAAAGTACAACCAGAAGCTCCGTCTAATTTCTTTTTTTTTTTTTTTTCCAATTTTGGGGGGTCTAATTTCTAACAGGGATTGTAGTTTTGTCTAATTAATTCTCATCCAGATCTGGGTTTTTTTTTTTGTTCTTTGGCTTTTTCCTCTTCTCGCTTGCCAATTGGTGAAAACTTGTTGCTGGTGAGCCCTCTCTCTGCCAGTGGTTTCTTGGGATTTTATCTTCTCTTTGCACGGATGGACTCTTTGAATGCAGGTGGCTGATTATGGGCTCGTTGGTGACCTCTTCGAGGTGATACCGGAGTTGTTAGAGAAGTTTCCCGAGAAAAAGGAGACCGCTGCCACAGGCTAACGGAGTACGAGGGTTCCCGCTCATCGTCGAAATGTTAGCAAATCAGAAACAACAGTGACATTGAAAGGTCAATTTAATGCCAAGTTTCACTCTCCTTATTGTCGAGGCATGTTTTTGACTCGCGATACGGTCTGGTCGATGGAAATAATTGAATCGAAACAATAATAATATTGGCGTGATAAACGTATCACCTCGAGGTGTCTAAAAAGAGTGTTCCTTGGAAGGCCGAGAATGATAATTTAGGACGCAGAATTGTACTCAAGTTAAAAATAATACGATTAAAGTCTCTTTACTTATGTAAAATATTTTTAATATTCTATATATTTGATAAATTGAAAATACATGATCGATGAAATATAACCTTAAAATTAATAAAAAATACTAATTAATTTGCCCAAATAAATAAAAATTCTTTTACAGATATTACAAAGAGAAAAGGAGAAAAAAATGCAGAGTCGAAGAAGAAGAAGAGAGAGAGAAAGAATGCAAAGTTAAAGAAACACAAGTTATTTCTGAATCATTATTAATTTCTTTAATTACAGACTTAATTATTGTTGCTCCTATAAATTGTTCATTATTGATTATATATTAATTTTAGTATGTTATGATAAGTCCTTTTATTTGTTATTTAGTATTAAAATTTATTTTGTTTTGAGACTAGTTAGTTGAATTATTTTTTTAATATATTTTTATTTATAATAATAATAATTAATTTATATTAAGATTTTAAAATCTATAATTTTGATTTTTTTATAATAATTAAAATTAAAAATATATATATATATATATTAATAATAATAATAATAATAAAGAGATTTTTTTTAATAAAAATTTTCTTTTAAAAAAATATCTGTTATAAATAAATTAACTTGCAAAAAATAAATGGACCGTTCGTAGACAAATTAGTCACGTAATTAGACCTAAAGTCGTCGTCCACCCTTCACTTTCTGGTAAAGAAATCACCAATATTTACGATTTTCTATCATTCAAGATTTCTACCGTAGAAAGCGAGAAAGAAGCATCGAAGCTGTATTTCTAACATTAAAGAGGTTGCAAGTAATATTAGTTGCGTTCTTTTGTCAATTATTTGCGAGTCAGATTCAAATTCAAGATAGACTATTGGTGTGGCGAGCTCTGGAATCACTCTCATCGAGAAAATAATGACAATAATATCAAGTTATCTCACAGATTTAATGCAGGCGGCAAGGGCCATCAATCGGAAAATACCCATTACCTGCAATTCTAGAATGCGTACATTGTGATGTACAATCCGTCTTTGTCCTTTGCGAAATCGACATCATTACAACACGCACCAACAGACATTAGATGGATTGTGGTCCTCCTCCTACAACTAGAATTTAGTGTTTAATTTGTTTTCAGACATCTCTTACTTCCGATGATATTTATGTACAAATTATCTAAACGAATGGTTCGAAATTTTTGTGAGAAATTCGATCAGATTGTGTCGAGGTTCATTATTCAAGTTTTACTTTTCAGTCCCACCAACTCTGATTGGCAAAGTTGGTGCGAGACTTCGTCCTCGTAAAAAAAATAACGAAGGCTTGGGATCTCGTGCCCTAAAAAATCCTGAAAAAGCAGAAAAAGAACGACTTGATCGGAACAATCATTTTGATTAACAAGGCGAGACTGCATCCATTTGCTACTTAAGTAGACTGTTGGGATGGGTGTGTGTGACCCCTGTGATACGCCGCATAGAACGGCATCACTGGCTACAAATATCAATTTATGCAAGAAACATACTTTTTGGAGATATCGGACACCGGAGATTAAGTATAATTAGTGGGGTTACGATTATTTGGACGACTTCTTTGGATAATTAATTGAAATGACTACGTGATTGGACTCCCATTGGAGCTGTTAGCTAGCCAACTTGAGAGGATGGTGCAAACATGCAATTGGGCAGGCAAGATTTCTCCTCATCCATTTAATTGAAGAATACTTTGTTGCCTGATATGGAACACAATTTGTGCAATGAACACCTCTTTGCATGTGCCTTTTGTGTCTGATATGAAACGTTTGAAAACCGTTGAAATCTTGACTTTTGCCTCGCCCAGATCAACGATAATTGCATTGTCTGCCTGATGGAAAGCATACGAGGACTTGAAATATTTGTCTAAACCTTTTTCTGGTTGAAGAATTTGTATATATTTTTATTTTTTTATATAATTATAAGATTTATTAAATTATGAGTTATATAATAAAAATAATTGTATATATATATGTATATGTATAAATTTCACATCCCCTTCAAGATTTTAAAAAAAAAAATTTTAATTTTCAATCGTGTGGACGTACCAAGAAGAATTAATTGTCAGGAAGGTTGTTCGCCAATGCACGTGTATTGGCATGCACAACACAAGGGTTTAGATGAGAAACAAAAATGTGAAAAGCAATGTGAAACAAAAATCTTGAATGCAATAAGACGATGTAGACTAGTGCATTCTTCAAATTGTGTGGAAAAATAATTCATCTTAGTTGAGGTTTTGCAAATTGACCCGAAAATATTATGATTATGAAGACCAAGATCTTTCGTTATTTTCGGAAATTTTAATTGCCTTACATTTATTTCCTCAATCTGGCCGAGGAATGATCATCCGTCAATATTGTAATAAATTATTTGCTAATAAATTGACCTTAGTTAAAAACTGGTCAGCAGGACGAAGACACTCATTTATTTGTTAAATCAGCTAAATCTTAGTGTTACCGACAAAGTTATTTTTCGATGCTATTAAACTGTTAAAAGCCTACAGAATCTGTAGATGCAATCCACTATTCAATGATCGAAATCAAAGTGCCATCCTCTCTCTCTCTCTCTCTCTCTCTCTCTCTCTATTAATAAAATATTTTGGAAAATTGAATCTTTTTATCAAATGATTAATATGATGAGTCGGCAGTTGGCGAATGGTGTCGCAAGCCGCCATGGAAGTTGGAATATTACTTGGGGGACCGTCAGATTAACTCAGCAATCTTGATACAAGTACCTTTTTTCCCTTCCCTTTTTGTTGGTGGCTGGTGGCGAATTTGGATTTTGATTTTTAATTTATTTTAATATTAATAAAAAATATATTTTTTTATTTTTTTTTTTTTTTTTGCCTACTAAAAATTTTGTTCAATTCTAAACTATATGATAAAAAAATATATTTTTTTTGTTATTGTATTTTTATATTTTTTAAAAAAATTAAAAATTTAAATTTTAAAAATAAAAATTTAAATTTTAAATTGTCAAAATATCTTATAAAGTACTCAACGAATCAACACTTATTGTATTGGTTTACATCATAGGCGGATGAGTTTATGGGCAAAAACGAATTTGTTTTATTTTGCATGGAGGTAGAATATTCCTTCCCAAACTAAACTACAAAGCTCAATTCCAATAAATAATGAAAAGTCTACTCCATATTTTTTTATTTATTCTCCAAGTACCAATTTGGCCACAAACCATCCGGTAGGCGGCTCCTAAAAGAGCAGGTGGGGGGGGGGCTAACGTAGCCTTTGCTTTAATTTGGAAGCATCGTTTATTTACACAACTTGATGGGTTAGGGGAGGGATTAATTAGTGGGGTGTTAGGCTATAGTTGAAATTGTTGATAACCTCATCATAAAAGATCGCAAATTCCAAATCAGGGAACCGAAATATTTGAAATTAAAACGACTGTGCATCGTGTAAAGCGAAGCCAACCGAATTAGACTTCAGTTGCTATCCATAATGGACTTGTGGTTGGCTACAACTTCAACTTTATGTCGAGAATATGATTTATGGAGAGAGAGAGAGAGAAAGAGAGAGAGAGAGAGAGAGAGCAGAGAACTGGCTATGCCAATGATTGGTGTGCCTCTTGAGGGCCGTAAATTAAAATGGGTAAGTTTTCTTGTGGGAGAATAGGCTTTATAGCAAAAAGAAGGTCCCATATGTAGCAGAATACATTCATTTTGGCATTTAGCTTTTTTTTTTTTTTTCCTTTTTGATAAGTCAAAATTGTATGAATTAAAAATTAAAAAGTATATTAATTGCATTTAGCTTTTTTGGCATTTAACTGGAAAATTATATACTAAGCTTTCTAAATGCTAATACGAAGGCGAATTACCATAAAAACCAATAAGTATCCATTATTTCTTGTGTCTTTTATTAGTATTTTTCGGTCTAATTTTCTTCTCATTATATATATATATCTATTATTATTATTTTTTTTTTTTTTTTCGAGTTCTTACCGTTTAGCTAAATGCTTCAGTACATCCCAGATTTGCCATTGGAAGATTTTCTTTCTTTGGCTTGAGAAGAAACTCGGTGTATATTTCTAAGGGCACATCCCTATTTCATGATTCCATCAATTTCCCTTTGTTAGTATAGGACAAAGATATGCTATGCTAATATGCATATGTCTAGAGGAGGACTGACACATATTATCAAACGTTTGAACAAAGCTGGTGATGGAGCTAGGCAATCTCAGGGAACCCTTTTTCACATCATCAAATAGTTGCAAAGCTTCAAACTTGGCTTTGTTTTAGTGACAACCGTTTTTTTTTTTTGTTTTTTTTATTTTCTTCCTCCGATAAATACAAAGGACTAAAAGAAGCAAGTTTGCATGATAAGTATACTTAAAACTGTTGAAGAAAGGACATGCACGATGGGTCCTCATCTTATTACATATGCAGGCAGCAGGCAACATTTTGATTTTTTGTTGGGTTTCATGGCTTCATTAATTTACTACCCTGGACAAAGGAACTAGGCGAAATCCCCTTTTCTTCATCTCTGAGAAGTCACTTTCTGTCCCAAGAAAACCCAAATCACTTCTCCCATTTGCCTGGCTGCTCGTTGCACTTCCTTTCTCCTACAATACCATAACCAACAAATTCAAAGCACCTCGTTAGGTATAAGAATTAACTAAGACAACCAAAGAGTTGATAGAAAAAATAAATAAATAAAATAAAAGAAAGGTAGACCCTCATTGGATGTCAATGTTTACCCGGGAGATGTCCATATTGTCTTTCTTTTTCGAATCACCAACCTCCAACACCCAAGAAAGAAAGAAAAGATTGACTTATGAACAACAATGATAGATATAAGGGAGTTGATTGCATGAACAAAAGGAAATCTCACTTAGACAATAGATTTATAAAGTATAATTAATCGAAGGACTTAAAAAAAAAGGGGGGGGGATAATGAGAGAATTCTGACCTTGGGGCTATTAACAGGAGAAGTGGCAGTATCCTCCAAATCATCTTCAAAGAGGGCTTTTTTGGTTTTCCTCTTCCTGAAACTCAACCTGTTGTAGCTTTTGCCAGTGGACAACCCAACAGCGGCTCGTTCATTACCAGCTGATCTCTTCACCACCAAAGAAGCAGCATCAGAGGCTAGGAAGGTGCACCTTTCGTCACGATAATCAAGAGAGAGAGAACCATCCTTATCCTCATCATTAATCCCGTTGTTGGCTGAGAAATCCTCAAAGTACATGGTCCAAGTACTCTCTTCAAAAGTATTCTCAGCTGTTCTTTCATGATCATTGGAAGAGGAAGAGAGGGATTTCCTCACAGAACTTGTTGAATTTTCCATGTTTTGTAAAACCAAAAAGAAGAGGAAAAGGAAGAACAAAGAGGAAGAAGATGCTAAGAGAGAAGATTATCAATGCAGTTTGTTGGCCACTTTGAGGAACTGCGTACTATTTATAACAGAGCCAGGTGAAAGTAATAGAAAATTTGAGAATGATACATTATTACAAGGAATATAGTCGTGGTATATGGGGCACACAGGGGCTTAGACAAGTTATATTTGCTTCCACAGAGAGAGAGAGAGAGAGAGAGAGAGAGAGAGAGAGGAGTGGTTTGCCCATAAGGGTATTGGATTAGACATGAACCAATAGATAGATTTTCTGGTCCCTTTTTTCTTTTCTTTTTTTTTCTTTTTTTTTTCTTTTTTGGCCCTTTGTTTTCCATTTGGAAGGACTGATCCACTGACTCACTCAACTATACATACATTCAGGAGAATTTGGTATGCTTATTGCATTGACCACCGTGTGCACAGCTTCACTAAGATATATGCTCTTGGTGTAAGAATTTACAGTAATGTACCATGATGCAACCACGAAACCCCCCAAAAAATTTGACCACATTTAGGACTATGCCAAAAGGCTTATAAAGTGTCATAAAATTACAATAGAACAACTACAAAAATAAAGGTGGTAATTTCTAATTTAATTGAGATTAATTATATGATTTTTATTTATGTAATTATGTTCTATTATTAGGTTAAATTACAGGTCCTTTTAAAAATGATGTTTCTTTTTCCAATTCGTCCTTTCAAATGCCGTGGCATTCATCGGCACCCATCATTGGATGGAATACTTGATGCGCGAGGACCATCGACTTTTGAGGGAGAAACAAGCATAAAATATAATTAAGCTCAGAAATGAATTGTTTTAGAAGATTTAAAATAAAAAAAAAATGGCCTACGACCTTGTATCTTCTATTGCCAGATTTTAGTGAATTGGTGTGGTAATGCCATCTCAAAAATTTTATAAATTTAAAAAAAAAAAAAAAAGATTTGGTGTGGCAATGTTTGACGTCTAGAGTAGTCTTATCTTATATCTGTGCTTGCAAGAGCATTTGCAATACGATTAAAGTTTTTGTTTGCCACATTCGCACCTCTAGATGTGCCCTGCCGTGTAATACTAATTGAATTAGAATACGGGGTTAATTAAGACTAATAAACTTCTTCTTTTTTTTTTTTTTTTTTTTTTGGCACATTAAAGTAAGAAATACAAAAGGCAAAACTTAGAGATCCATGGATTGAATAAAGTCCATATGGAACATGTAAAATAATATATTTGGTAGGGAATGAGATGACCAAACAGATTTTAAAGTGTGCGTTGTTAATCTTTCGACAAATTCTCTCTCGAGGATTGAGATTTGGGAACAAATTAATTAGAAATATCATATAGCCCAAACAATTCTTCATTATAGTTATCACTGAACCCTGCTCGTCCATGTACAAGTATTTTAAGGCAGACGTTGGAAAACTCGTCTCTTTATTGAATGGGACAAAAGAGAACCAAAATGGAAATATATTATTCTGTGACTAGTGGGATATGTACAGAAAAATCCAATCTTTTCTTTTTTTTTTTTTTTTTTGGTTAATAATCTGTTTTGTCATGGTTGGTACAGATATAAATCAATGGTTAAACTCAAATTTTACGAAGAGCTTCGGCTATAACTTTCCCCTGAAGAATTTTCACTCGAAGCACAGGCAGTTTCTGATGTAATTAATATTGTCCCCATTGAGGGAGTCCTTTGCATGAGACAAGCACTGAGGGGTCATGTCGGCCCAGTGTCCCTTCATTTTTCTCAGCTTCCAATCTGTTTTCCCATGTCTTTTTTCAATTTTCATCGAAGCCCTCGAGGGCCAGAAAATGCATATACTATAACTATAACCCCATTTTATCTTACAGTACAAATTCAACATAAATCCAATTCAAGTACTAATAGATGATTGTTGCTTTGATTTAGTTCAGACCTTTTTTTTATATATTGTCTATTAAGCAGTCAGTTGGACTCTAAACCGCACAATGAAAAAACTATTCCTATGTTCATATTCCCACCTTTTAGATTATAATTCAAAATTGTGAAAATCAAAATTTAAATTTTTAACAGTGATAATTTTTTAAAAAAACATCTTAGACATTCTTAAGATATAAGATTTCAAAAGATTTCGTTTTAATTAAATAAACGTTTTTTAAGCTCCAAAGAAGAGTTTGCATTTTTGAAGTAGCATCTGATTCAAGGTAGATCATCGGCATTGGAACCAAGAAATTCACAAAACATTACCTCGTATTGATTAGTTCTAGGAGTAGGATATTGTTAAAGGTGGAACCTGAACAACTAGGTCAGGCTTCGGAGTTACGTCTGATTTAAGGGTGGCCAAGGTTCCAATTCCAACTGGAACCAAACTTAGAATTGGACAGGATCCATTGGAGAGGGCAGTCCGGCTACGATTTGTTTTCTCCAAAAATCGAATCTCGAATCTCAATCCTAACCACCGCAACACATCGTAGGAGTAGAATTGGCGGTTCTACAAAAAGACAAAAAAAAAAAAGAAGAAGAGGTCCAAATAATTATTTTTGCCTTTTTTTATGATTTTTCGGAAAAATTAGAAAAAGGGTGGGGTCTGATATCAGAAAACCGAAACTGAGCCATTTAATATTATTTCTTGAATGTAAACAAGGGAATTAGAGGTACTGAACGCACCTTAATTTCAATGACATGCACAGGAGTGAAATTGAGGCCACTACTTAGTGGGGTCCAATGTAGCACGATCCCTCGAGGAATCGGACCCTAGATTAGGTCCATGCTACGTATTTTCCTTTTCAAAACTGCAATCATAACATGATTTTGGTTATAGTTAGATGAACAGGCTCTTTCTGTCAGCAATTATCGGTATCAGCAATAAAAAGAAAATTAAAAAAAACAAAAACATAAAATTTGACAAATCATAAGGAGGCTAAAGCTCACGTGGATATTAGGAACATGCCACCGCACCATGCGAAGTTGTATCCAGAATAAAATGACAGTTCTATTAGGGGGAACAGAGAATTTGACACAAAAGTAGACAGGATTGAATTATTCGGCAATCAGAGCACCGATTTCACAGGCTGTTTTCCTGTTTTGTCGCTCAGCTCTGTTTATGATCATTTGAAGCCTTTTGCTTATTGATCATGAGCACAACAAGCCTTTAAGCATGCCGTGCAATCCCCCCATAGTCGAAAGAGTGAAAATGCCCTTCAATGTCTTGCTTATCAATGCTGCAATCATGGCACTGATCGGTAAATAAATTAATTGCTTTTAAGTTGCAGATCAGGTGGGCTAATGACAGAAAGCTCTATCCTGGAAAGCAACATTGCCTGGGAAAGAATAAGAGTCATAAATTTTAGGCTAAGATTAGTCCTTTTCCTAGCAGCAAGAAAACTCTTGGTCCCCCAACTCACACATAGTAAACTAAACTACAATAAAGTAAGTGGCTTGATAAAGGAAAGGCCATCGCACAAACTAGTTTTTGGCCGAGATTGTACCAGGACAATATGCAAGAAATTAAAAATGTTGGCATGTTTCGGAGTCATGAGATCAGGATTTGGCACTACCTGACCATGGTCCTATCCCCCACACATACCACTCAAACACGGCTAGACGTCACAGACCTGCTCTGGTCACGTAGTGAAGTTGATTCATAATGAATTAGGACCCATACTTGGGTAACTTTTGGACAAGCTGCACATGTTCTATCCTTCTATTCTAGTGAGTAGTCTATTGGTCGGTGATAGATCATAATGCTGCCTTGATCATTGTGCGGAACATGGTACTGTTACGGGACTAAAGGTTCCACGCAACGAGTTACATGCCGTATTGTCTATAACGAGAAGTCTTTTTTCAGTCAAATATCGTATTTGACAGTTTTCTATCTTTACAATTTCACTCGAAATATGAAATACACTCGCCGCGGGGATTTACGCCACACAGTTTCACATTCGCCTTGGCGACTAGGCCAATCCAAGGCAACTTATGACCGTATAAATCATAATTGTAATTAATTCAGTATCCCAGTAACGTGGTTCTCAACAATGTTGTAGCTGCAACTATCGTCGGGAACCACTACTTAAAATCCAAGGAAAATGAAAAAAGAGAAACATGTTATCGAGACCTGTTGTCTCTGAATTACTGGGAATTCAATGCGCTCTAACCATCAAATGGTCCTCCAGTTCAAAAATTTTTCCGCGGTGTGCTAGTGGGAACGGTAAGAAACTCGCTCAGCTTTTACCCTGCTTTAGTAAATTTCTAAGTTTTTTTTTTTCTTCTAATAATTTCAAAAATAAAAATGAAGAAAAAAACTCATTGGAAAATGAGTTATCTTTCCCCTATTTTCATAAACCCGTGCTTCTTCTCAGGACTAGAATTCAAAACCTCTGAAATAAAATTCTGAGTTTTTACCATTGAGACGTCTGAGTTTCAATTTCTTACACATGCAGAATCAACCAACGTAGCACTTTTTGTCACATTTCTTGCGTTTTCATGATGGGTTTTCCTTTCTGACATCGTTTTAGCTTTCAACTGGCGGTTTTGTGGGAAAAAAAGGGCATGCTACTTACACATGGTATCACAACAACTGACTCATCACCTAAGCCTATTACCCCGTAGATTTATCTGGGTTTGGCAGCTCACCGCAGGTCGATCATAGTTTTACATGGGTATCTCAGCACATAGTAGTAGTAGTAGTAGTAGTGGTGGTGGTGGTAGTAGTACTGTATAATGAGGTTTATCTTGACCTGGCAAGGAGGCCAAGGCCTCGACAGGGAAAATTGGTCATGGATCTTTTCATTTTCAGGTAAGAATCCGACAATACACTCGAGGGTATATCCGCATATCAAAAAGAATATATATACTCGAGGGAAAATCGTAATTAAGACAGTGATATGTTGCAAAACAAATCCGACCATTTGCGATGACACCCAGAAAAATTTTTTTCAGGAGAGCAAATCTATATCTAGTGAAGGATTGTCGCGTGAGGCATTTGCAACAAGCTTGAGCTCATATGTGTTATATAGGTTTTTCCAATTAGTTCCACTTTTATATATATATATATATATATATATATAGGAAAGGTAAACCAATTGACAAAAAATATAAATATAAAAATAAAAATAAAAAATTGAGGGCCATTTTTTATTGACAATTTCCTTCCATACAAAAGAC